>PITA01000614.1:209867-255089 GCA_004023965.1 Spilogale gracilis
ATCTAGGGAGGGAAACGAAACAACAGACTTTGAACACAGAAACAAACTGAGGGACTTGGAGGGAGGGGGGTGGAGGGATGGGAGAGCCTGGTGGTGGGTACTGGGGACACCTAAAGCGGGGAGCACTGGGTGTGGGGAATGGGGAATGAATCTTGAAACACTGGAAAAAAAAATTTAGTAACAATAAAAAAAAAAAAATGTTAAAAAAAAAAAAAAAAAAAAAAGAAGTAGCCCAGGGAGGCAATGAGGCAGCACATGGATCAGAGATGACTACACAAAGTATGTGGTACTTGAACAGGGTCTCGTAGGGTAGGGAGAAGTACAGAATCAAGGGACAAACTGAGTCTTATATTAGATCCTGTATCTAAAGAATCAATATGTATAATTTTTGTAGGCAAAGAAAACATTATTTTTTAAGTAGGTGTTTTTCTTCATTGGAGCCACTCCTAACTTGCTGTGTAGTTTTGGGCAAGTCATTTAAGGTCCTTGGGACCTTAGGGCCCTCACATCTGTAAAGTGGGAGAGATAACAAATGAAGGCCAAGGTTCCTTCTGCCTCTCTGTTCTACTTATGTCTGTAAATCTGCCCACATGTCTGAGATTTGGGCTACATCTTAAAAAATTCATTAGTAAGTATCAGCTGATTAGCCAGGCCAGACAAATGGGCTCCAGAGCAAAGGGCTGTGACGGGGCCAATTTCAGGGCTCCAGAGCACACAGCTCTCTCTCCTTGCCACGGCTGGACAGCAGGAGAAATGATGATGATCTGGACCTTTCCACCTCACTAGTCCTTCCTTTCTCTTCCTGCGCCTTCCTTCTCTTTCCCAACATCTGCCCTATGACCCAGTAATTCTACTTCTAGGGATATACCCAAAAGAACTGAAAGCAGGGACTCAAACAGATACATGCTCACCAATGTTTACAGAAACCATGTGTCTGCTATGGCTACTCATAATAGCAAAATGTCCTTCAACAGATGAATAGATAAACACAATGTCCATATATGTAAATATTATTCAGCCTTAAAAAAGAATGAAATTCTGATACATTCTATATCATGGATGAACCTTGAAAATATTATGCCAAGTGAAATAAGCCAGACACAAAAAGACAAATATTGTATGATTCCACTTACACGAGGTACCCAGAATAGCCAAATTCAGAGACAGAAAACAGAAAATAGGGAGTTAGTGTTTAATGGGTACAGAGTTTCAGTATAGGATGACAAAAGGTTCAGGAAATAAGTAATGATGTCATCAGGCTATGATTTACCTTGCCGTAAGTATGGAATAATTATGTATTCCTGGAAAGAGCAAACCTGGGCAAGGACAGATATGCTAAACTACACACACAGGAGAGCTAGGAGAAGTAGAGCTCAGCCTTTCCTCGTCCCAATTTAAAATCAGAAAAACAGAACCCACACGTTTAAGAACATTCTGAAAAAAAATATCATTGGGGCTAGGACCAAGTATGCTGATTGCTCAAGTGTTCAATCCCCTACTGCTCTACTCATGCTATCTTGGCCTCGTTCCGAATGTAGTAAATAAATTAAACCAAAGTAGGGCATGTACTAACTTAACTCCATAAACTAAACTAATTTTCTTAAACTGGTGTATTGAACTCTATCTCAGACACTCTCCAGACTTCTGCAAGCAGAAAACAGAACTCAGTTGATAATACATGTTCAGTGCTTAAGTGACTGATGGCAAATTGGTCCCCATTATTACCTATAAAGAGGTTCCCCGTCAATGATAGCATTACTGAAGTGTGTTAGTGTATCTGCTTTTTAAAAATGGTAAAAAATTCTAAAACCTCAATGAAAAATATTACTGACAAGAAATACCTTGGTCTTGTATCACACAATCTGTAGTGACCAGGGGAGGGACCTGGCCTCTGCTACTGGTGGCATAAACTTGTCCTCCTCTGGCGGCTCTGTCATTCTCGATCACCTGAATCTGATATAAGAGATCAAGAACAAGTTAAAATAAGTTAAAACTCTTCCAAACATCCCCTCTCTCTCCCTCCCTTTCATTATTCACACACACACAAATAGGCATTTTCTAAATCCTTTTAGTTCATGTCAGACTAAATTATCACTGAAAGCCTACTTTTGAAACTTACACAAATTGCTAAATTCTGTTCTGTAATACTCTGAGTTCTGACCCTTCAGAAAATTGCATTTATATTCAGTTTTTTCTTTTTAATTGGGACCATAGATAAGAATTTAAAAAAAAGATTCTGGTATAAAAGAAATTGAAAATAGCTTTTAAAGAAAACACTTTTTACCATTAAAGGAAAATATACAAAATTAAAAATCATTAAATTCAGAAGACATGATTTACAATATAACCTAAAACACCTTAACTTTCCTGTTTAAATCCCTCTTCATCCTCAATTTGCCTTTCAAGTTCTTCCACCTCACCCCTGCTCCATAAGACAGTAAGAAAACAAATAATACACTCTTCCCATGGGAAAGTTGCCTATTGTATAGAAATGAGAAGAAAAAAAGTCCCTAAAAGTTTTGCCATCTAATTTGGAAATACTTCATATTTCTCTACTAAAATATTTATTGGTGAGTAATATAGAGATAAAAATTTGTTTTTCTGTTGTAGTTGTCTAGGAATGAAAACAATAAAATCTAGTAGCATGGAGTTAAGAAGAAAACAAGAAAGCATCCTAATAATTCTTTTTCTCTTTCTCTTTCTCTTCTCCCCACTCTCATTTGTTTTGTCATTGAATAGAAGAGATAAGGGTAAGGGAGTTAAAAAAAAAATAGAAGAAAGTAAAAAGAGAAAAAAAAAGAGATATAAATGAGCAAGTGCCTAGAATACACTACCTAGCTTTGGAGGATATGTAGTTTTTTTATATTCCTAAAGAAACTATTAATATGAAAATTGTCTTCCCTCAAACTCTGAAATGTTACTTTCTCCATTTTGCCCTCCCACCTAAATCCAGACCTAGCTGGCACTGGTATCATTGGTTTTGTGGCATATTAGAGGTAGACTTAAGCTGCCTTTAAATCCACACATTTCTGTTTTTCTAATTTCATAGGATTTGAATTCTTATTAAAGATACAGAATATGCTCCAAACATAACTACTGTAAGATGCAGATAAGACCAAAAGCTACCATGGACAGAGACAAGAAGCAAACAGAAAAATCAAAACCCCAGTATAAATCCTACATTTTAACCCTAAGGTTATTCTGGTTCCTTCAAAATTGGAGAAATTTTTACATAACCAACATTTAGGGTAATCATTTCAACCAAATAAGTGTCAAACAGGAAATCAAACTAAAAGCCATAATAATCTACATATTGAACATAGTTTCAGTCTTCAAATAGACTATATTTCCTAAAAAATTATTTTTAAATTAGTTGTTGTCAACTTACAAAGCACAGCCTCCAAAGAAACAATGTTGTATGTGGTAATTATATTTCTAAACTAATTCACATCTTGGCTGTAATACTATAAAGGGAGTAAGAAATATCAAAACACTTCCAGTAATTTTTTAAAATATAGGTTTAAGTTTTTAAAATTCACTTCAAATGCATGTTCTCAAAAACAGGCTTGGAGGGGCGCCTGGGTGGCTCAGTTAGTTGGGCGACTGCCTTCGGCTCAGGTCATGATCCTGGACACCCGGGATCAAGCCCCACATTGGGCTCCCTGCTCGGCAGGAAGCCTGCTTCTCCCTGTCTCAGTCCCTCTGCTTGTGTTCCCTCTCTGGCTGTGTTTCTCTCTGTCAAATAAATAAATAAAATCTTAAAAAACAAAACAAAACAAAACAAAAACAGGCTTGGAGATTTAACAATACACAGAAATTGCAATAGAGATTTTGACTATGACTCGGTACATACAGGATTTCGATTTGATGGCAGTGACTCTTGATAATGCCAAAGCTACTTCAAAACATATAGATTAATTTTCCTTCAGAAGATGTGCCACTAGACTTACTTTTATACTTATCTTCTATGAACAGAGTATTATGGAATCATGAAATAAAATCAGGAAAGAAAAAAAGAGTGATCCTCTTGAGATAAATGAACAAGAAGAGTAAGGGAGGAGCAAGGTAAGGAGATGTGTCACACATCTGCTTTAAGACAGGTCGCTTAAAGCAGAATTATCTGAGCTTCAGGGAATGAGAGAGGGAGGACAGAAGAGCTCCATTTCTAAATGGTCCTCCTGCAGATACAGAAAGGGAGTGAGGAAGAGTTTCAATGATGACACCAGTTTTTTCACTCTCAAAATATGGATTATACCACCACCCAAAAGGGTTAAAGTGAGCACTTAGCTCAGGACTGGCATGTAACAGGAGTTCAATAAACATGATTTCACAGCTTTCTTTCCAGAAGAATCATTTAGTCAGTTAAAGCATGCCACTTTGATAATAGGAACATAACAGGCTCCATCTGTCATTGCTATTTGATTACTTTTATGATAAGAATAACACTGGACTGAATCTGTATGTATGCATTTTAAGGGTCTTGGATGAGTCACAGCAATACTGCTTACTGGTTTTGTTGTCAATCCTCACTCATTCATTCATTCAACAAATACATGAACGTATACTACGTACTAAGCTGTGTTCTAGCTGTTGTGAAACACGGTAGTGAACAAAACCAAATTCTTGACCTCATGGAGCTGACATTATAGTACGGAAGACAGGCAATCCATAAATGTATAAATATGACACATATATGTTAAGTGATACTGAGTACTGTGGATAGGGAGTGATATGTATAAAGGATAAGGGTACCAGGGAGACCACGGATGAATGAAAACAGGAAGGAAATGAGAATATGAGCCATGCCCTGCATATATCAGGCAGAGGAAATAGCAAGTGCAAAGGTCTTGAGGCAAGAGTATATTTAGCATGTTTAAGGAATAATAAGGAGGCTGGTGTGGCTGAAGCAAAGTGATGGAGACCAAGTCAAAGAGGGGTGTGTGTGGGTGTGTGTGGGTGTGTGTGTGTGTGTGTGTGTGTGTGAGAGAGAATGATGGGATGCATGACAGAGCCAGGGGTGGCAAATAATGTAGGCTCTTAACAGGCCACTGTAAGAACCGGTTTTTAACTAGAAGAGTATTGGAGAGTTTTATCCTGAGTTGCAGCATGAGCTGATTTAAAAAGTTTGAATGGATCATCTTGGCTGCTGCATGCAAACTGGAAGATCAGGGAGACAGGAGGCTCTTACAATAACCAAGATGGACAGACAGCTGTGGCTTGGACCAGGATGAGCACACAAGTCAGGACCAGAACCAGCAGAATTAGCTAAAGGACAATGTGCAAGAAAGAAAGAAACAAGGATTTGGGGTCTGAGGAACTGGAAGAGTGGGACTGGAATCTAGACTTCAGGAAAACATCTTCACTAGGAATATCTGCATCTTCATTAAAGCCATGAGAATGGATGGGATCACCTACAGCAGCATCTCTTAGTATGCCTATGAATCATCTGGAGGGCTTGTTAAAACACATATTCCAAGGCCCCACCCCTAAAAATTCTGACTCGGTAGGTCTGGGGTAGAGCCTGCAAACATGAATTTCTAGTAAGTGCCCAGCTGATGCTGATGGGAGCACCACACTTTGTGGAGTGTTGATCTACAGAGTAAATGTCAACAGAGAAAGGGACAGATCCCAAGACTAAGCTTTGGGACACTTCTAATGCCAGGAGGTCAGAGAGACGAGGTGAAACCAACAAAAGTAATAAGAAAGAGATAAGCAGAGATGTAAATGAGTGGTGGTATCCCAAAAACCAAATGAAAAACTGTTTCGAGGAGGATGGAATGAGCAGATGTTTCAAACTGCTGCTGATCTGTTGAGACAGATGAGATCTGAGAACTGACCATCAGATTTCATAAAGGAAGGTCACTGGGGACCTCGACAAGCATAGTGTTGGTGAGGTTGTGCTGATGAGATCTAAACTAGAATACGTACAGGAGGAGAATGGACAGGATGAACTGAAGACATCAAGTACAAGGAACTCTTCTTATAGATTAAGATTTTTTTGCTATAAAAGAGCCAATAAATGACAGGAAACTGGATAGAGAATTTCAGAAGGGCCAAGGGAGGCCTCTTTTATTCATGAGGAAAGGTTTTACAGGATGTATCTAGTCTGCTGCAGATGATCTAGAGAGTGAAAAACTGAAGTTTATCTTCAAACAAGTATAGATGATGCGAGAGAGGAGGTGTCATGGCTAATCAAAATAGGTCAGTGTGGCGAGGCTGTGGTATCTGGTTTTTGGTCAAACACCAGTCTAGATGTTGCTGGGAAAGTATTTTTTAAAATATGTTTTATATTTGATCAGTAGACTCTGGATAAAGTAGACTCTCTTATAATGTGAGTGGAACTCATCCAATTGTTTGAAGTCCTTAAGAGAAAAAGACTGAGGAGTCCCAAGAAGAGGGAATTCTGTGTCCAGATGCCTTCAGACTTGAGCTGCAAAATCAACTCTTGTCCGTGTCTCTAGCTTGCTGGCTTACATTGCAGATTTCAGATTTGCCAGTCATCACAACAGAGTCAGTGAATTCCTTTTTTTTTTTTTTTTAAAGATTTTATTTATTTGACAGAGAGAGTGAGAGAGCACAAGCAGGGGGAGAAGCAGAGGGAGAGGGAGAAGCAGGCTCCCTGCTGAGCAGAGAGTCCCAAGTGGGGCTTGATCCCAGGGCCCTGAGATCATGACCTGGGCCGAAGGCAGACACTCAACCGACTGAGCCACCCAGGGGCTCAGAGTGAATTCTTTAAGATAACTCTTTTGACTGAAAGATAGACAGATTGACAGATGTAGAGATATATACACACACATCCTGTTTTTTTGCAGAACCTGAATACTCTAATACCGAGGGTATTTGCTGAAGGGTTGTCCTTGAGAGGCCATAAGGATCTATAAGGTGATGGCCTTGGTTGGGAGTATGGAGCAGTTCATCCACAATTAACAGAAGGGAAGGGCGATGAATAGGCATACATGCAGGGAGATGTGGTGGTGGAGCATGCAGAAGTTCCCTGTGGACTGCTTCTATTCTGTCCGTAAAATAAGAAGTACAATTATCCTTATAGAGAAAGGGGAAGGCAGTGTGAGGAGTTGGAAGAGAGAAGAAATGATAGTCACCAGGAAAATGGGAGCAACAGTGGAGTTGGATGATGGTCTTCACACTTGCTACACATTAGACTTAGGGGAGTTTTGAAAAATCCCAATGTGTAGTCCACATCCCAGTCTAATTAAATCCAATTGGCCAGTGGAAGCAAGGCATTGATAACTGTATAGCTTCAGCAGTGATTCTTTTGTGCAGACAGGTTTCAGAATCACACAACTATAGGTTCACCTTAGATTAGTGTCATAAATTTAAAGTGAGACCAGTAAGCATTGTGTGATTGTTTTCAAGTCACAGGTGGCGTCTGGGGTATAGGCATGGACAACAAACAGGATTTTTCTAGGTGAATTCAGTGGAAGGAGTGGGGCAAAAGAATTGAAAATAGAGGATGTAAAGGACATATTTATTATCATGGATCAAATAATCTAAGCTGCATAAGAGAAGTGAGAAGATAAACGTTATATAAGAGATAAAGTTGTAAGTTATAAGTCCTGGTGGGTGAATCATTACTCATGTTTGAGTCCTAAAAGGAATGAGCTAAAAAGATAGGAGGCAGTGGTTGGAAAATGAGATGTTTTCAACTGAGATTCTGAAGTGTTCAATAATTGGTAATGGCAAGATCTATGGTAAGACTATGGAGTGGGATACTGAAGTGGGATAGATGAAAAGAACACTGAGAGCAAAGAAGATTCAGAACTAAAAGGTCAGGGAAATGAAAGTTTCTAAAGGTGGACAGCAGAATTTCCAATAATTGTGACAAAAAATAGTACTACAGAGATTAATGGTGAACCCAGAGCTAAAAACTTCAGAGAATGAAATGGAATGACCCAGAGGGTCTGTAGATATTATAGAGAAGCATAGAAACAAGAAATGAAAATGGTGATTCAATGTAAAAATATTACATTTCTTTAACTAGAATAATAAAATAGTATTAAGCCATAAAAGTAATGGCTGGTAATATACTTATCAATAAAGGCATTAAGAGTTCCTAAAACTTAATTTCTAACATGTTATAGGACACTTTATGAAAAACCTTCAGGTTTATATTCATTTATATAGAATAAGTTATATTTCATTTATATATAATAAGTGGGTAGATCACAAAAATAACCAAAATCTTCTACCCTCTCTGTGCCTTTTTCAAGGACTTTGCAGCTCTTCCCATCAAAAGCCAGAGTCTTATCTTCCTGCTCCTGGACTCTTGGGAGATCTTGCTTTGGCTGAGATAATGTCACAGAAGTGGCAATGTTTTAGTTCTAAGCTGTGGCTCAAGAAGACTTGCAGATTCACACTTTCCCTCTTAGATCTCTGCCACAGCCAAGTGAACAAACCCAGGCTAGCCTACTTGGTGACAGGGCCCAATCATTCCCTAACAGATGGGTAATGAAATACCAGACACACGAATGACACCATCTATAGTGGGCTTGGTGGTGCCCCCTGCCACCACCAAAAGTACAGCCATGTTCTAATCTTTGCAATCTGTGACTATTACCTTATGCATAAGAGAACTAATTACATTGAGTCTTGAAAGAAGGTACTCACCCTGGATTATCTATGTGGGCCCTGAATGGAATCATGTGTAACTTCATAATAGAGAGGCAGAAGTTTTGAGATGGATGCCCAGAGAAGAAGACGCAGAGAAGTGGAAGAGGCAATGTAATGACACAGGCAGAGATTATAGTCATACAGCCATAAGCCAAGGAGTGCCTGTGGTCACCAGAAACTGGAGGAGACAAGGAATGGAGCCCTCTAGAGGGCCTTTCGAGGGAGCACAGCCCTGCCAACACATTGATTTCAGACTTTTGGCCCCCAGAACCGTAAGAGAATAAATAAACTCCCATTGTTTTAAATCATCCAGTTTGTGGTAAATTTGGCACAGTGGCCACAGAGAATTAATATATCATCCTAGACCATTCAGGCTCCAGGCAAACCTCCAGATGACCCCAGATGTACAAGCAAACCCAAACTAAATCCACTGAGCCTATCTTTGATTAGCAGAACTGCCCAGAGAACCCACTGACTCATGAGGATTAATAAATAGCAGCTATAAATTACTAAAATTGGTGATGGTTTGTTACACAGCAAAAGTTAGCTAATACAGTAGCTCTTTGGGCTATCTCTAATTTTTTGTACTCACAATTATAGAACCACTTCGAAGACCTAAGTTAACTGTATCAATTTCATTATTATTTCAAAAGGACGACAGATCTCTTCTCGTTGCTACAGACTTGCAGCTTCTACTGAAGCAAGAGTATATATCCCTGCCCCAGGACCCGGGGCTTTGTCATGACTTGCTTTGGTGGAGGGCATGTGAGTGGTTGTGGCATGTACCACATCTGAATGGAAACTTTAAAAGCTAATACACCTTTTGGCCAGTTCTCTTTTCTCCCTTTCTCATGATAACAACACGTCCCAAGTACAGGCTGCCCCTTCACGCTGGCTTCTGGAATGATAAGGGCACAGACAGCAGCACCTAAAGACAACCTACTGCTACAGCCTTCAGGTATGTAATCTAAGTGACAGATAAATCTTTATGGTTGTAATCAACTGGGGATTGTGTGTTATGCAGAAAACCTAATAAGTTTACTAATGCAGTTACTAAAGAGTAATCTTCCCAAGAAAATCACTTGAATGGAGAAGAATTAAGTTATAGCTCTAATTTTATATGAAGCAATTTTTTCATAGGAAAAATGTAAAATATTTCGTGCTTTCACTTTCATTGGGTATCTTTTCCTTATTGAAAAGTGTCATTTATCTAAACTAGTATGTTTGTATACTCTACTACTTACTCATTAAGCAAGAAATACTGCTAATATAGGCTAATATAACTGTCAATAGTACTGCCAAGTTTATGTACCAAAAAAATCTACATAGGAGATGTATGGAGACCCCTAATATACCATAACCAAGCCTCCTACCCCCATACATAGAAAGAAGGAAGCCTCTATGTGATGGGTATTGTGCTCCAACAATAAAGGATAGGAAAAATGTTAACATACTGAATTTTCTGAGACAGTGAATGAAGAATGGTCCTTTGTGAGGGAGACGATGGGAGTGAGAAAGAACACTTACTGGGCTGGGAATTGAGTCAGGATCCAGCTTCTTCTGGAGTTGTGGTGGACCAGCCATCTGTGCAGGACCTCCAGGGAAGCCTCCTGGGTAGGAGAGCTGCCCACCTGCCATCTGGGGACCATAGCTGGCTGCTTGGAAAAAAAAAATTAAAAAGAAATGATTAGAACCCAAAGTCCTAAATATCGGGCTCATGGACAGTATTATGCTGTTCAGTCAAGTATGCTGCATTTTTCATCTTATTTATGATTCCCCTTTTCTTTGCACTTGGCACACTATTCTAAAACTAGTTTTCCTTAATACTAAGTGATAGATGCAGAGTAACACAGAACAAAACTGATCTCCTAGGTAACCCAACACCTTCCCCGAAGCCCTGCCTGCCTTACCCTGCTGCGGGGAATATCCAGTGCCCAGAGTCTGTCCTGGAAGAGGTGGGGGCTGGTACTGGGCATTCAGAGGAGCAGGCCCAGGGAGCCCGTCCTGCCTGTGTGTTGATGGAGGCAAGGGCGGGGCACCAGGGCCATTTAGTGCAGTGGGTGGTGGCGGGAGAACCTGCGATCCGGGCTGCATAATGGATGGCTGTGGTGGTCGAGAAAGACCCTGGAACGAAGGTGCTGTTGGAGGGCCGGGGGGCCCCTGGCCAGGGGGAGCCATGCCCAAACCTGTGTGAGAAAGAAAACCAGACCACTAAACATTTCATTTCTCAACTCTCTAAACTCTACAAAGTACACATAGGGACACTTCCTGATATAAAACAAGAAAGCATCCTTTCAAATCAATTCTTTTTTTCCCCCCCCACACAAGATGAAACTTCATGCAGAAATTTATACAAATGCTATTTGGGGCATTTTATAAAACTGAAGAATTTTTAAACAATATTTATAATTTGGGTGAGAAAATTAATAGGATAAATATAACTCAGTTGCATTCACTTTAGATGATATATGTCACTAGTCAAGAAATTGCATGTGGGGGGCGCCTGGGTGGCTCAGTTGGTTAAGCCACTGCCTTCAGCTCAGGTCATGATCCTGGAGTCCAGGATCGAGTCCCACATCAGGCTCCCAGCTCTGCGGAGAGTCTGCTTCTCCGTCTGATCTTTTTTCCTCTCATGCTCTCTCTCACTCACTCACTCACTCTCTCTCTCTCAAATAAATAAAATAAAATAAAATAAAATAAAATAAAGAAATTGCATGTGGTACAAAATCTAGAAAATCATATAGAGGAAAATATATAAAAAGCATTATTCAGATAACTTACACATTCAATAAATTATTTTGTGTCCTGTGCTTGACTTGATCAAATAGATCTAAGAGCTAGGTAGAAATAACCAGGGAGAAGATGGGCTACTAACATGCTTTCTAATCATATGAGGAACAGTTGTAAAACCAGATTATTCTTTTTAACTCTGATTATGTGAGATTTATTATATTCATTGGAGATTTCCCATCTCTGTAAAAGACAGGAAATAAAGGGTGTGTTGCTTTTTTTTTTACAGATATTTCTAAAAAACCACTTAAAGTAATGGAAACATTCCTCATCAAGATAAACGGCTAACTATGCTGATATTACAGTGAAGATTCCTTTGACCCTTAGAATATACAGCATTTCTATTGATACAAATCTCAGTACTGTAACTGTTTTCTCTATTATTCTCTTTTCTGCCTCAAACATCTGAGCTTCCATTCTCTTCATGATGTAAATACAGAATCAAAGCACACTATGAAACAATGAGTACTATATTTTTTATTTCAGGGTCCCATTATAAACAATGCAAAGTTAAAACTATTCTCACATTTCTCAGAATAATTTCACTGTTCTAATGCTTATTGGTGAGGTCAGCATTTTTTTGTTTCTTTTTTATCATTCTAATATTAAATGTTAGGTATGCTTAGGGTCTTTCAATTATTTTGAAATAAATGGCAAATAATCAGGAAAAAAAAATCAATTACCGCCATACATAATACAGATTATTTATATAAAGATGTCTAAAAAAAACACTTCAATATGGTTATGCCTATTTTTTTGAGTTACGTCTATTTTAAAAATGGAAAAAACCACCTTCATTAAAATTACTCATGAAACACGTGGGCAGTGAATACTAATAATGAAACTGTTACCATAGCTGTTAATGTGCATAGCATTGAGCTGATTGCCCATTTGGGTAACGGATGAAGTAGAAGCAGGACTTGGATAAGATGACTGTGTAGATGGTGAATATGGTGCATAGGAGGATGCTGCACTGTTCACAGGTGGAGGACCTGGAAATCTGAGAGAGGTAAGGGATGTTAAACAGTATCATAGTTTCAGTTGCAAATGATATACAACAAACATTAATAACTTGTTAAGTAAGACCATCTAGGGGGCACCAGGGAAATGACTGATATTTTATCCTAAGTCTTTAATTAATACTAATGTGAGCTCAGAATGAATCAGGTAGCATCACTGTATAACTATGCTCACAAGCGCAACATGTCAAGACATTTAGCAAAAAATTCCTAACGTAAACAAAGAACCAGCTTTGGAAATCAAATTGGAAAGTGGAGTCCACCACAGCCTTATTTATACCAGGGTTAATGATTAATAGAACAGAACCAAGAAAAATAAAACACTTTGTGGTTGTATCTTTATGATCATTCTCCTTTTGTCTACCCAGATTTTAAAATAAAACATCACCAGCAGTATAATTTCAGTGCCCTGCAAAACAGTACTTGAAAGCTAACAACTCAGTAAAAAGTTTTGAAACTTCATTCTTTTTCATCTAAAAATTTCATCATGCTTTACCTTTAATTTAGCTTGAACTTATTGTATATTTTTCCTTATTTTGAATCAAACAGTAGCCACCATAGAATAAAAGAGAAATAGTGTTCCTATTATAATTAATCTGCAGAATGAAGTTAAAGCTTTCCCTTCAAGTCACTTTATGACTTTTTACTAATAAAAATGAAAATTTCCAAGATTATATCCTCTGAATTCAATTTCTCCATATACTGGAAATTATGTCCCTAGTGGTGCACACTCTGGCCTTCCATCTTTCACTGCCACTTGAGAGGCTTGGAGCAGAGCCTGAGAGAGGCCAGTGGCTTGCTTGAAGTCCCACAACTTATGTGTGACAAAACCAGGACTACCTCTTCCCAGGTCTTAAGCGAGTACACTTTCCAAAACATCACACTAATTTTCTCTTGTCATTTTTCTCCATGTATCTTAAATTGAATGACTACTGTAAATAAAACTTAAAATCAGCCTTCAAACCACTATGCTATGTGATATTGAAGCATATTTCCAAATGATGGTATCCCACACTTTGAGTTAAATGGATGAACGATCAAATGCACTTTCTTTGTAGAAGCTATCCTATAGCAGATACTCGGTTATAAAGGATTATAAAGTTAGAATGAATAACATTTTAACCCCCAAAAATACTGCTTAGCAAAGTTGTTGATTTTCTCTCCTGTCAAAAACTGAAACAAGACCAACACAGTTCACTAAACATCTTTTGATTTAAATAATTTTTGGAACAAAACTGAATGAAGAGAGAAAATATATAAGTTAACTTTCACAAAGGTTTTGTTTATATCTCTAATTTATTAATGACACAAGGAAAAATAGAACTCTAGTCTTAACTGACACATTTAAAATATTGTTGGTCACTTAGAAATGATTTCAAAATTTGTGTCAATGGGTGGCTCAGTTGTTAAGCGTCTGCCTTCTGGCTGGGGTCATGATCCCATGGTCTTGGGATGGAGCCCTGCATCGAGCTCCCTGCTCGGCAGGAGGCCTGGTTCTCCCTCTCCCACTCCCCCTGCTCCTGTTCCTGCTCTCGCTGTCTCTCTCTCTAGCTGTCAAATCAATACATAAAATCTAAAAAAAAAAAAAAAACTGTGTCAATATGTTTTGTCAATTCATTGTTTCATAAAAGCATCATCTTTCTTCAAGAAATGATACTTTTGCCTTTTTAAAAAGTCACAAGAGATAGATACATGCAATAATCACACACAGGCAGAAGGTATGAGCTCTGTAAGAAGATATCAGCGGGTGCAGCATCTGGTACTGCTACAGCGTTTGGATCTAGTAAGCAGGAACTGGGAACCAGCAGTTAAATTGAGGGGAAGAGAGACTATTCAATTGTTTAAGAAAAAAATTCTCTAAAACATGTTCACAGATATTTCACAAATGTTAATAATACTTTTAAAATATAAAATTGTATGAATTATTATATACTACGACTAGGATGAAGTATGTTTTGAATGGAAGTTATGACATAAGACGCCTCCAGCATTTTTTAAAAACTTAATAAAAGATTAATTATTTAAAACACAAAATGAGGGAATACACAACCACCAGGTGATTACTTTTTGATCCATAAATGCCTACTTATCCTTCATTGCTTAATATATGTCCTGGGAGTTAGGCTTTAGAAAGTCACAATTAATTTTTTTTCCTAACCAATTTCAATGTTGCAAATCTTAAACAGATTTGAATTTCAAAAGCAATTTTATTCATTTGAGAATAAAGTGGTAGTAAAGGGCTAACAAAAACTTTCATTTCCCAGACTGGAGACCCTAGTGGGTGACTAGAGGCAAGCCACTTAATCTCCATATATCTCAGCTTTCAAATGAAAAAATGAGCAGACAGAATGAAATGATCCCTTTCTGTGCTATAAATATAATGGTTAAAATTAAGAATCATATGATTTTTAATATTTCCCATGATGATTCCTTCACTTAAATGTTTCTGGGTGGATTAAATATTCAATTCTATATTTTAATTTATGGTTTCATTGAATGTCAGAAAAGAGCAGATCCACCATAAAAAACAACAGCCAATAAAGAATTACTACCAGAGGATTAATAAAACATGAAAATTTAGCTTCAGTTTAGTCCTAAACCTCTGGAGAGTTGACTGAGTTGTCTGGCCTGCTCAACCTCAAGTATTTCTTATTTCTAAGTTTGTAACAAATTGCTCAAGCAGTGAGCTGTATGCTAAAGTTTGCTATAATGTGAAGATATGGTACCAAATTTGTCAAGATTGGACTAAAGTAAAATCTAGATTTTAAATACTCAGCCCATGGAGTAGAGAAAACAAAACGTCTGCCTAATACCACTGCATTCCACAAAAAAAAAAAAAAAAAAAAAAAAAAATTAAAGAGAAAACTATTCCTCTTCTTTTTCTTGCTCGCTCTTTTTCTTTGCAACCACATTCTTAGTAAGCAGATTTTACCCCATCAGTTTCAATTTGGGAAGATGAATCACCTCTTCCCACCCTCGTCCTCCCCAATTCATCATTTCTTGATCAAAGAGATAATTTATAATTTATATAACTTACAGCTTTTATTTACTAGATTAATCCCACAGAACAACAGAACTTTGTAGATTACTTTAGAACCATTTATAAGTTTAAGACGTTCTGCTTTAGCCAAGATCAAAGGGACAAATGGCTAGGTATGATTTTTAAATTTTATGAAACAGTGCCTGTGAAGGAGCAATATTTAAAAATAAAAATGTTAAATTTTTAAATTTCAGTCAATTTTTAAATTTTAAATGACTCTGAATTATATCTTGTTTTCATTAGACAGTTTACATACTGTAAAAATTAAGAGGTTTTTTGATGGGTTCTCTAAGTATAAACAGCACTGATGAAGTGCTGTAATCATCAAAGAAATGTCATGAGCCACCTATGCTCTCTGACAACCCCTGTCATCAGACTGTGTGATTCACCTGCACAATCACTGTGCCCTTTGCCCTTGAACTGAACTATATACACAGAAATATGTCCCATGAGGGCAAAGTAGCATGGTAACCATGGATGCTGAGCATGAATACCAGACTTCTCCTTGACGTTGTCATTTTTAAATACATTTCTCACCTTTAATTCACAGTTCAAGTTGAAGCAAGTGACTAGTGGGGGAGATGGGACAGGGTTTTCCTGGGAATCAGAATAAAGCAGATTTCTAGGTTGAGCTGTCATGAGTACCTAGACTGAACCAGCAGAAAGGACAAGCTGCAGACAGCAGACCTTCTACGGCCCTGAAAATGGTACTGACAACTGCTAACACGTATTGAGTCTTTCATGGGCATCATGCACCATGCAAGATTCTCGGCCTGCATTAACCATCAAAATCCTTACAACCATATCATTATGGTTAATATTGTGATGAGAGAACTAAGGAACACAGAAGTGAAATAATAGTTGCCTGAGCCAAGTCTTGACCCTACAATCTACACTCTTCATGGTGCCAGACTTCGTGCTAAGCTCACCCCCAACCACACAGTCAAGGTCTGATGGTTAAAGTCCATGGTTTACTTATTTCTAAGGAACTTAATTCAAGGGGAAAAAATGGAAAGAAGCAAAAAGATCAATAGAATCTACGGTAACACCAGTGACCAAAAGCTTTCTTAACTTTAAACCTGCTGTTTAATTTTAGCATTTCCTTCTTTAAAAAAAAAAAAAATCTAAAATGCTTGGCAGCTCACAACAATAAGCTTTT
This sequence comes from Spilogale gracilis, assembly GCA_004023965.1. NCBI lineage: Eukaryota > Metazoa > Chordata > Mammalia > Carnivora > Mephitidae > Spilogale > Spilogale gracilis. Next base: position 226,504 of record PITA01000614.1, read on the forward strand.
CCACATTTTCTCCTATGTGTTCTGGATTGAGAGTTCTATTTCCTCATTTTATAAGTGAACAAAATGAGGAGGCCTAGAGGCCCAGGAACTTCACCAACACCACACGACTAGCTAATTTTTGAGCCAGAAGAGGTATTTTGGTTCTCAGTCCTTGTACTCTAATCGTTGGGCCCCGCCACCATGCTAATAAGGCTAGGTAGGGATCACAAGGTCAGGTCGCCAGTCAGGCCCTTTGACTTTGTTCTCCTTGTTCAAATCACAACCACGCGTAAATCAGATTACTTAGACTCACTCACCCTCCGTTTCCTTCCCTCTGTATCTCATAGCCACCATGTCAATGGTAAATGTTACCCTGACAAACAAGAGCCAGGAAGTGTCAACTTCACAAACATCCTGTAGGGCCACTAACTTGATGGTATTTGAAAGTCCAGAGACTTCTCCCACTAACAGGAGCTCCTCACAGGCCCCTTGAAAGGATAAGTGAATGGCTTCAGCAACAGCAGGTCCAAATTCACACTGAGGGGGAACTCCTCTCCTCACCAACCTTACAACCTAACAGCCTGGAAAAGGAACCGAGGAAATGAAGCCTCCAGGTACTCCCTGGAGAAATTCCCCAGCAAACACTACAAACAGCTTTGGTACTGGCATTCTCAATGGCAGCAGCTCACCTGCCAAACAACAATGGGACTTCCAGCAGGGAAGGTGTGTTCCTGGCTCCCTTCCCAGGAGACAGTCCCCAGTGGGGTACAGAGCTCTACACAGCTCACATCTTATACACTGACTTCTTCAGGCCTGCCTCCAACTTTTCCTTTTCTTAATTTATTATAAACACAGAGGACTTATTTCCTGTGTTGTTTTTACTAACGACCTACCTTGCAAATATCCTTCATTGGTATCTGTGTACCTTTCACATAAATCCAGTTTTTACCATTGGCCACAATCTGATTTAATTTTTAAAAATATTTACTAAGCACCTATCGGCACTGAGCTCAGTCCTGCAGAGGACTGAAGAGGACAGATGATTTAAAATGCCTTGGCGCATATAGGGCATAGACATCTGAAGGAATCAAGAGATTAATACAGAATTCTAAAACAAGATGAATATAATCTAAAATTACAATGTGTAGTATTGACACAAATAATTTTTAATATATTTTTAAATATGTACTGGCATTTTTTTTCCCCTCCTAACTTTTTTAAATGTTTGTTTCTTAGGACAATCTAGCAAGTCCTTTCAAGGGTATGGGCAGTATCAAGAGGTCAAACTTTCAATCAATAAACATGCTGGTTTAGAAGGCACTTGAGAGACAATTTTAGTAGAATATACAAATGCGGGTTGGAATCTACCTAGCTCACCTTTGGGGAGGATGCCCTTGGCCATGAGCTCCATTCTGGCCAAAGTGATGGGGTCCTGGAGGTGAAGGGCCCTGAGGCAACATCCCCCCAGGGGCAGCAGCTCCCAAAGGCCCTGCTGGCTTCATCATACCTGCAACAGAAGGGCATGAATTTAGAAGCGTATTTATGATCAAAGAGAGTGGATGCTATGCCATTAGGTTCAAAATGAAAAGTAGGAGAGGAAAAAATGGGCTAAGACAAGTTCTCCTTTAAACTTGCATCAAGCATTACAGACCTGTCAATGACAGGCACCAGTGCAGTTGTTTGGCCATAATGATAGGAGAACAGAAAAGGGGAGAACCATTTCAATACTAAACAGAAACCAAAACAGAAGAAATAAACTAGCATTTGGTAGAAACACCCTGATAGAATATAGTATCACACAAAAATGGTAGAATGCACAGTGGAAAAATGCCATCCTGGATATCAGAAAATAACTCTGGAAAAAAACCATCAAGATCCTAACTGTAACTATGAAGAAAAAAAAACTCCTCTGAAAATGCCTTTGAGTTATAGCATGAGGAAAACAAGTGCGAAGTAGCATGTTTCCCCAACAAATGCAAAGCAAGTCTTCAGAGTTAATAATTCTTCCAGGATCCCAAATAATTGGGTGATAGACAATTGAGGGACTCCTCAAGTCATCACACTCATTCATAAAATATGGGATCATGTGATCAGTAGATGTTCCTGGCAATAACTGTTTTCCTTTACAAGAAGTTCCTTCTCGGGGCACCTGGGTGGCTCAGTTGGTTAAGCGACTGCCTTCGGCTAGGGTCATGATCCTGGAGACCCGGGATCGAGTCCCACATCGGGCTCCCTGCTCGGCAGGAAGCCTGCTTCTCCGTCTCTCACTCCCCCTGCTTGTGTTCCCTCTCTGGCTGTGTTTCTCTCTGTCAAATAAATAAAATATTAAAAAAAAAAAAAAAAGAAGTTCCTTCTCAAAAGATCTTTAAAGGTCTCTCTTCAGAACTGTTTGAGGACATCTTTCTCTTCTGGAGAAACTGTGGTATAGAAGAAAAGTCACTGAACATGGATCAGAGAAGTTTAAGGCCCCACCTGGCCATTTCCTAGCAGACAGAGGTATGGTGCTGGGCAAGAAGTTTATATCAAGTACCTCAGTTCCCTTTCCCTCGCCGCAAAAGGAAAGGCTTGGACTAGATTACTTGTGACACCCCTTCTAGTTTTTTAAAAGAAAGAAAAGTTGTCTTCTATTTGCTCTCTCCACTTCCAATCTGCTGTTTTGTTCCAGTTCATTCAACTTATTTTTGACCCCACCCTCCTCTCTGGCATCATCATCGATGACCTCCTAGATGCCTTGTGTGCACTCCTCCACTTAACCTCATGAGGATATTTCACACCCAACCTCTCCTTTCTTCTTTTGTCTTCCTCTAGAAAGTTTATTCTTTCAGGTAACAAGAGATTGACTGGATGACCTTGCAATTGCCAAAGAAAAGTTTCTTACATTATCATCATCATCATATTGCCGAGAGCATGCTTTCAGAGGCTTGGGTAATACAGAATGTAATACAGCCAGGGAAATGGCTGTATTCATGAATAATAGTGAAACTAATCACAAAGGTGTTTTTTTTTTTCTTAAAATGGGATTCCTCAAACTTAAGAAAAATTTTACATTAACTTTACAGTCACAGTCTTATTTAGCAATTTTTCATATACTAAGAAGAAAAACAATTTTTTTTCTTATAACACTACATTTTTATATGATGTTCTAATCTCCAAAGCCAGCAAGTTAGAAAAACATGAGACTTGCAGTCACACAGATTTGGGGTTGAATTCCTTCCATACCATTTCATAGCTGTGATCCTGACAAGGATACTTCTATCTTTTGAAAACTTGACTTTTAACATTATGTCATAGAAGTAATGTCTCCTATCTCTGAGAACTACTTTGAGAACTGAGTAAGGCAACAGATATGAGAATATCCAGAAATGCCTGATATATAAGGCAATCAACAAATCTTGGCTTCCTCTCGACCATATCTCCTGCTCTCCTTTTTTCAAGGATTTATATTCTAACAGTACATACACACTATAATTATAAACACATTTGTATTTTCATTTTTGAAACATTATTTTGGGAAGGAATAGAAAGTCCACAACACTGGTGCTAAAATAACAATTACACATACTTCAGAAAAATGAAGCTATTTTAATATCAGACAAGTAAATACCAATTTCATCAATAACCCTCATAAATATGTCCAGAGAATCAAAAAACAGTTTTCAGAATTACTCTTGTCTGGGTATTCCCATATGTACCCATGAGATGCACATGTTTATAAATTTCTGTTTTCAAAAACAAAATTGAAAAAAACAAAACAAAACCCAGTTTACATATACTCAATCAGAACTGTTACACACCAATTTTACTAAAATGTTCTTTCCCTTTTATTTTTGAAAATCAACTCTATGGCAACATTTCAAACTTATTCCTGTTCAACGTACATTCAATGTGCCTTTGAGACACTGAGAGCTCTTATGGAACTCACTACCATGTAAACAAACAATGACAGTGCCTTGTGATTAGTGCTGTTAATAAGCTGACTCTTCCAAGAGGAATCTAGAAAAGTTCAAAGAGGAAGGACTCCTTGAGCTGAATCTTGTAAGACAAGCAGGAGCTTTCTTAGTACAGAGACATGATAGAGGATTTCAGGCATAAGGAAAAACTGTGCAAAGATAGAGCATGACGGGATAAGGGACTGGCAGAAGGTGCAATACAGAGAGATTATTAGGAAAAAAGGCTGGAACAGAGGTTGTTGGTTGGTTGTGTCAGGCTGCAAAGTCCTGTATGCCACTTGGACTCTATCCTCAGGGCAAAGAGAAATCGGTATCACTGTTATCTGCAAAGTCATAGCCTTCTCCTCATTACAGGTATTTTCAAAAGTGATCAGAGATAAAAAGAAATCAGGTTCTTTATAGAACAGTATGAGATTATTAATAGTAAAGGAAAACCACAGCATGAGAAAGAACTAACTATGCTTATGCCAAAAGAAAAAGCTCTAAAATCACAAACTGTAGTCTTTAACACAGTAGCAGATATTATAGACTAGCTTACTCGATACTAATTCCATTTCTTTTCTGGCTTACCTTCTTGTATGGTTCTGAGCTGGAAATGGAATCGCCACTGCAAACTGAGTTCTCTTACAAATGGGGCTGCCATGTTCTCTAAATTCAGCAAAACAATACTCCTCTGGGAGACCCTGAACAGGGGGCAGAGATGGTGGTTCTAGGGTAGAAAGGCAGTGGCTACTAAAGGAACAGTTCTGTGTGGGGTGTGCATTTCCATGGACCACGGAGTCCCAAGCTTGGTTCTGGCTTTCTCTAATTCTCTCTTGGCTTCTTGCTACCCTTTAACAAATCACTTTCTGCTACAGTGGTTTCTACGATCAACAAAAAAACCCTGCCGAAAACAACATCACAGAAAAGCATACCTTGGATTTGGCCCTGGATCTGACGAACTACAACTAGAATTAAAAATCATTTGTGGAGGCACCTGAGTGGCTCAGTCATTAAGTGTCTGCCTTCAGCTCAGGTCATGATCCTGGAGTCCCTGGATTGAGTCCCACATCGGGCTTCCTGCTCTGTGAGAGACCAGCTTCTCCCTCTCTCACTTCCCTCGCTTGTGTTCCCTCTCTGGCTCTGTTTCTCTCTGCCAAATAAATTCTTAAAAAAAAAAAAAATCATTTGTGGAGGGGTGCCTGGGTGACTCAGTCATTAAGCATCTGCCTTCATCTCAGGTCATGATCCTGGAGTCCTGGGATCAAGCCCTGCATCAGGCTCCCTGCTCCACTGGAAGCCTGCTTCTCCCTCTCTCACTCCCCTGCTTGTGTTCCCTCTCTAGCTGTGCTTCTCTTTGTCTAATAAAGAAACTCTGAAAAAAATAAAAATCATTTGTGGAAAGAAAAAGTTTATCTAAAATAAAGATGCCTTTTACTGCTTTAAGTTGTCTAATTACTGTGGCTAGAACTTCCAGTACTACGTTGAATAAAAGTGGTGGGAATGGATATTTTTGTCTTGTTCCTGACCTTAGGGGAAAAGCTCTCCATTTTTCACCACTGCGTAAGATATTAGCTGTGGGTTTTTCATATGAGACCCTCATTATGTTGAGGTATGTTCTCTCTAGACCTACTTTGCAGAGTTTTTATCATGAATGGATGTTGTACTTTGTCAAATGCTTTTTCTGCATCTATTGAAATGATCATATGGTTTTTATCCTTTCTCCCATTGATGTGATGTATCATGTTGATTGTTCTGCAAATACTGAACCACCCTTTCATCCCAGGAATAAATTCTACCGGATCGTGGATGTATGATTTTTTTAATATTCTGCTGGATTCAGTTTCCTAATATTTTGTTAAGGATTTTTGCAACTATATTCATAAGAAATATTGGCCTTAGTTCTCCTTTTTGTGGTGTCTTTATTTGGCTTTGATATCAGAGTAATGCTGGCCTCACAGAATAAATTTGGAAGTTTTCCTTCCTCTTCTGTTTTTTTGGAATAGTTTGAAAAGGTATTAACTCTGCAAACAACTCAGTCATCAGGGAAAGACAAATGCCATGTGATCTTTTCATATGTGGAATTTAAGAAAGAAAACAAACAAGCAAAGGGGGAGAAAGGCAAACCAAGAAACACACTCTTAACTATAGAGAACAAACTGATGGTTACCAGAGGGGAGGTGGGTGGGAGGACAGGTTAAATAGGTGATGGAGATAATAAATGCACTTACCATGATTACGTTAAAAAGATAAAAAATAAAGACAAGTTCCCTGTCATTCGGACTTAATCATAATGACCACTGTTCCTAAGGCACTGTGCCTGGTGGTGCACCTATATAAGTTTGCTATGTATTATGAGCCTTACAGCTTCCACAACTCTACCCTAGTTCCAGGACATCAACAATTCTTGCCTCTTAGCTTCCATACCAGTGGTCCTCAATCAGGGATTATCTTGCCCCTGAAGAGACATTTGGCAATGCCTAAGATTTTTGGTTGCCACAGCCTGGGATGGGGGACAGGGGCCAGCTGGGAATAGGATGGGTTGTGCTCCACTGTGTAGAGGCCAAGAATGCTATTAAACATACCACACAGCACAGCCTCCCACAACAAAGAATTAACTGGCCTCAAAAGTCACCAGTGCTGAGGATGAGAAATCCTCTTCCAGGAAGCACTATGTCAGGTCTGATGCCTTCTCTACACTTTATAATGTGGGGTGTAACACTTTCTAAAATACACATGGGATCATGACCCTTCCCAGTTTAAAATGCTTCAGTGGCACCCTACTGCCTTAAAATAAATCCTAAAGAGGGGTGCCTGGGTGGCTCAGTTGTTAGGCATCTGCCTTCAGCTTGAGTCTTGATCCCAGGGTCCTGGGATCGAGCCCCACATCCAGCTCCCTGCTCAGTGGGTAGCCTGCTTCTCTCTCTCACTCCCCCTGCTTGTGTTTCCTCTCTTGCTGTGTTTCTCTCTGTCAAATAAACAAAATCTAAAAAAAAAATTAAAAAATAAAATAAAGCCTAAAGAAAGTCTTAAGATGACCCGACTTTCCATTCTAGGCATACCTCTCAGTGCTGGTACTCTATGTGTCAGCCAAGCGGAACCTCTTGCCGTTGGCTCAAAAGCACCACCCCACTCCCACCCCAGCAGGCTGCCTCCCTACGTGGCCACCTTTAACTCATCTTCCAGGTCATTTTTCCCAGGAAGATTCCCTTGATCCATAAGTCTTGGTTATGTGTCCCTGCTATGTGCCACCATGGCACCCTCTGCCTCCTTTATCTTGGTACTACCCCCTATATTTTCACTGTCAATTTACTTAATGAATGTCCCACTAGATAAGTATTATAAGGTCTAAGATTAGCTTTATATTATTCATTGTTATTTGGCACAAATATTTTGCTCCCTCAATAAAGCTACTGAATTTGTTACTACATAGCACTAGCATCACATGATAGGCACAAATGGAAGTATGGTCTGTGAGAAACACAAGAATTAGCACTCTGTGCATGAACAGATACTTCAAGTTGCCTACATCTATCACAAAACCAACAAAAGGATCATCAAAAGACTAGAAAAGAAGGTATAGAAGATTAGGAGATCTAGGGTCACTCAGCACAGAAAAATAAAGGCTAGGGTAATGTAGTGACAGCCTTAAATAATTAAACAAAACACCATATTTTACAGAAAGGTATATTTACAGAGTCTGATTGCCTGGTATCCATCTAAGAATTAAATAAGGAGAAAGAGGTTTAAATTAAAGTGCAAAGGATTTAATACAACAGTTTCCTTGCTGTTGTTTTAATATTGGTAAATACCAGAGTGTTGCTGATGAATGAAGAAGGTTGTTGTTCACACACTCATTCAATGAGCATCTTCTCTACTCTAGGCACATCCATTATAATACAGTGTAGTAAATGGCAGAGAGGCTTGCACAGGTGTTAGGAGAACACAAAAAGAAGAAAGGATTTATAGCTAGGTTTCAGAAAGAACAGTGGTCAGAAAGGCCTGCAGGCCCTACACTTGAAATGAATCTGAAGGAGTGTGAAGGTAAACCCTACTGGGATGACAATGGGAAGGCCTTGTAGTAGTGTGGAATGCAAATTAGAGCACAAACCAGGCTCCAAGAGACTAACGGTTTAGTACCATTGCTGGAAGAGGTATGGTAATGTGGCAGACAAGCTGAAAAAAGAAAATGGGTAAATTAATGAAAGTCTAAGGAGCTTAAAATACAATCAGTGGCCGTGGGAAGCCATAAAATATTTTAAGCAAAAGAAGTCAAAATTTAGATTTGCACATTATAAAAATCCCTCCAGCACAGAACTGGATGGTTAGAGAAAGGCAGTACTAGAGAGACTGAAAGAGAAAGAGAGAGAGAGAGAGAGAATGGGTAAGAGATCATTTTAGTAATCAAGGTAAAAGACAAATGGCTTGAACAAGAAGAGTGATAAGAGGATAGAGAGGAGGAAGCAGGTAGGAAAGAGGTTTACAATCACCCCCTGAAGAATGTGGGAGGACAGTTGGGTTGAAGAAGGTAAAAGGAAGAGACTGTTTACAATAACTGAGTGAATGATGATAATGCTGAGTGAGATATGGAATGCCAGGAAAAAATAGGTTTCCTGAAAAAAATTCTGAATTATTTTGGACATGATGAGTTTAATGTGCCCAAGTAAATAGGTGGGCAATTGAAAATATAGGTCTGGAGCTTAGGAGAGACATATGGGCTAGAGAAATAGATCTGAGAGACTAGTACATCATATGGAATGCTACAGCCGAGGGGAAAAAATCTAGAGAGGAAAAGAAGGGTGATGATAGAATAATGAAGGAGAAACAGCAATGCCTAGGGTCACTGAGAAGGGGTAAAGGGCTTCTTAAAAAAATATGTCCAGAAAGCCTTCAAGGAAAATAACAAAAGATAGTGTCACTGGAACCAAAGGAGAAGAGAATTTTGTACACAAACAAGAGCCATAAACAGTGTCAAATTCAAAAGACAACAGGACAGTGTCTACTCCATCTGGTAATAGAGCTACTGATGACCTTGGTGGGGTAAGGGGCTGCCAAGCTTTGGAGCAGAGACTACAGCAAGCCACAGAGGGACTGAAAAGCATGGATGGAGAGTCACTAAAGGAAGCGAGTACTTGCTTAAGAAGATGGCTGTAAAGAGAGGAAGGAAGAGTGAAGAATACTGAATGTTCTACTTAGGTGTGTATTAGAGTTTGTTGTTTGTTTTATTGAGAGACTGGGGTATGATTCCTGGGACCCTGAATAAGTCACAGTATACCAGCCAGTTTTCTTGCTGCAAAATAGAGCTAATTATCTACTTAACAGCATTGTGTGAAGATTAAATAAGATAATGCATGTAAAGCTTTCAGGACCAGGTTTTGATACATGGGAAGCACTCAAAAAGAACATTTTTAACTTTCATCATATACAAATCCAAAGAGGGAATGAACCACCAGATAGAGAGAAACTAGAAAAAGATGGTTCCTACAAGATCCAGATCTATAAGTATTGTGGGAAAGACTAGTTTTGGACTAAAGGAGTATGCTTCATCTGAAGGCTTTTTAAAATTAGGGGCACACTGAAACACAAGGGTGACTTCCACAGGAACTTCCCAGTCTTCAAGCATCTTCTGCAACAAACTGTGTGTGGTTTCTATACTCCCACCTCTGCCCCAAAAGCCAAGATTCCCTTGTGAATACTATATTTTAAAGCAGACAATATTGCTCAATAATAATTTCAACGAAAGGCCATGTTTTTCTTGTTATTATCATGGATGAATCTTTGGTACATGGATCTAAGCCTTTTCTTCCAATTTCAAACCTAATTTTTTATTTTATTGCCAATATATATAATATGCATATTATATATAATGTACAGTATATATATTTATATACACTAAATTTGGTTTTTTATTACATGTTCAATAACCTTACACCACTGACTAGTAGCAAGAACAAATCTAAAGGTAAAAACTAAACACTCAGGAAGCTTCTTTTTTTTAATCTATATTTAAAAACCAAACAAGTCGTATTCCAAGCAATAACCAAGCTGATGATATAGGCTTCTTCTATAAGAGACCAAGTAAGCCTATACTCTCAAACCACAGCACCATATAATGACCATTCAACACTTCCAAAGCTGCTCTTTCAGAATATCTTATGTCTTGGAGCCTAAGAATCAATAATCACATGCAAGTCAAAATAATGCACTTTACCTGGTGGAGAACCTGCATGAGATGGGTCCCCATAGTGTCCATAATGGGATGGAGAAAGGCCTATTCCAGGTTGGGACTGAGAATAGGGGGGTGTAGCCACATATCCCTGTTGACTCATTATGAAAATACCATTCCAAGGGACAGCTTTACAAAAGGACTCTGCAACAGAAGGAAAAAAAAAATGTCAACAAGAGAGTTTGAGTTACTTACTGCTATTCAAAATACAAACACTGCTAATAAATATTTTAATGGTTTGAGAAAAAATATCAGGTGTGTGAGATGTCTTCATATCATACAACATGCCATATTATCTTCTAAAAAGGCTCTAATCATAACTCTATGGAACTCAGTAACACTTCTATAGGCAAGTTCTCAGGCACAAAATCTGAATAACAACTGCCACTTTTTCATTGGAAGAATGAACTGTTTCCCAGATAGTCTCTCATAACGTATCCACTATTTTTGTGCCTTTGGTTTCCGTGGCCCCGTTTCAACACAAAGCATGCCAATGGCAATAATCACAAGTCATTCAATTGACTGACCAGCAGAGCTGCCAGTAGTCTGCAATCAGATGTTTTAGGACTTGTGTCATTTCAGTGCTATCCTAATTAGTAATTTAAGCCAGGCTTTAAGCTAGGATAAAGAGAAATTAGTAGTCCAACAAATATAGCAGAAGACAAAGAAGCTGGTAATGGACTTATTTTATGAGTCATAAAATGACTAAGCCAGGTTGCAGCCTGCAAACATTTGAGAGTTATCAGTGGTTTCTCATTCAAAGATGACAGACTCTCTAATTTAAATATCACACCTCTAAGAACATATACACATATATTTAAAGAACTAAGAAAAAAAAGCAATTTTATGTATGCTCAGACATGCGCACACACCTTAGAGTACGACATCCCCATCTTGCTTCTACTCAGAAGCTAAACATCAATTTGTTTTAAATTTACCATTTTTCCAGGTTTCACAAAATAAGACACATTTCATAGAACTATTCTCAAATAATTTTTATTAAAAAACCCCAAAACTCTGAATCCTGGTTAAGGAAGTAGGTTTTCACTACAAATCTACCAATATTTAGCTGTTTAGCTGTGTGACATGAAATAAGGTGAAGAACCTCTCTGGGCCTCAGTTCCCTCTTACAAAATGAAGCTTTTGAAGACTTTACACACATAATCTTACAGTTTCTCTCCAGTTTCTTCATCCAGCATATGAATATCTTTCCTTTTGTTGTGCTACGATGCTACCTCTTAGGGTAAAAGCTGGGTGATACCTGCTAAGACTTGAAGTAGATCTATATTCAGGAACTCTCATTCTTCATTTGGTTTCAGTTTCCTATTAAACTCTAAGTTTCCAAAATTAAAAGAAAATATTATGGGATCATTTTCTTCTCCTTGGAAGGAGAGAACTAAAGAGAGGAGTGACAGACAAAAGCCTGCTGGGTCCACTTTGTTCCTGACAACACTTCTACCCTCCTCCCATTTTAGCAGAGAGAGACGTGGCAGCCTGAGCTTTGGTCAAGCTCATCCAACCAAGCACATTTAGGAAGTCAGCAGGAGCACACACCTACGTAGCAGCCTGTTGCTGAGTGACGGAGAGGAAAGGCAGGGATGTTCACTCTCCGAACAGCAGGAAGCAAGCAGTCGGGTCCCTCTTAACTGGTCCTGACAGGAATCTGCTTCCTCATGCAACCCATTCTGCCACGTCAAACTTCCTCACACAGCACCAAGTTACAGAAACCTGACTCAGCTTCAAGCGGCGACATGGCACAATGCCACTTGGCAAGAGCAGGCCTAGGATCAAAATCTGGGGAGCTTCAATCACAGAACAAGCCCCAGGCCGCTGTCACTGGACAACGAGAGCCAAGGTGTTCTTCTCACCCCGGACCAAGTTCGGATTTGGACAAATTGATTTCGGTATGGGATAGGATGTCCCGAAGCTTTAAGATACAGTTGCCATTTTTTACTCTATTTCCAATATTGCGTTCCTCCAAAGGGAAATTAAGTTGATACAGAGACAAGAAAACCGCTGGCCGTGCCCGGAATATTGTGGCTACCGAGCACCCTAACCACGCAGTTCCAGCATCCCAAGACAAAAAGACGGGGGCGGGGGCGGGTAAAAAAATGCCCACGCCCACCCACCCCACCCCCATATTAAACTGCAGGAAAAGGCTAAAGGAGCAAAGTACGAGGTCTCCGGCGACCTGCCACAGGTGAGCATCCAGCCTCTCGCCAACCCCCATTCTAGGCCGGGCACCGCACCCCACTCCAGCTGTGCCTGGGGAGGGGCTGTCCCGCCAGAGCTTAGCCACGCAGGGTGAAGCATTACCTGGTCTGCTCCCGCACGCCGCTGGACTTCCGAGAGCCTGCGCTCTGCTCCTAGCGCCGGATGCCCCCGGTGACCCAGCTCCCGCTGCGGCTACTGCCCCCGCCGCGCCTTTCCCCCGGCCCTGTGTCCCCCACAGGCTGGTCTCGCACACCGAGTTGCAGCCCGGCTGGGAACTGCCACGTCAAACACTCTCCCGGCAGCGCGCCCCCAGCGCCGGGGCTCACACCAGCTGCCGCGCTCCCGCCGGCGCACGCGCACAGACCGGACCGGGCGGGGCGGGGCCAGGGGCGGAGCCGGGGCCGGAGCGCGGCGAGCGTATTGGCCACCCGTCCTTCCTTTTTTCCCCCTGTATTAGCCTCTTCCTGTCTGTTTTGTTTGTTTCCCGTCAACAGGTCAAAATTTTAACGCTGTTGGTAAATCAGAGCAGCGTTTTCACAGTGGATCCTCGTAGAAAGGCGGGAGTGCTTAATGAGGGTTCATTCATTCTTTCATTCAACAGGTTACGGCTTCAGCTATTCATTCATTACATATTATATAACTGTGATATACCAAATATCGCTTGCCCATACAGGAAGGTACAGGATTCAAGACCCCGAAGAGATTAGAATTTAAAGGCGAACCTGACACTTAAAGGCAAATCTGGCACGTGTACACGAACAATTTGATGACGTATTGGCACAATGCACTACACAAGAAGGAACGCCCAAAGCAGCCTGGCAACATGTAAAACGGGAAGGAAAAAATGTCCCAGATGGGAAGGAATGTCTTCATTGAAGCTGAAATTGCTAGCCTTCTGTGTGTTCCTTTTAGGAATCCCTACAGATTCATTGTGAAGGAGGATGACTGAACCTACCCCAGACAGGAATCAATATACATAGAGACCCAGTGTTTAGTTCACTGTATTGTGAGAAACAGTGAGAAAGGTAAATATGTGACACCTGGAACGTCAAGTTCTCTATTAGCCTTAAAAACTAGGACCATCTGGCTAGTTTCTCACAATGCCCCACTCTTAGATAAATAGGCCTTCAACCAACCCCAGGTTTGCTATAGCTACCACTTCGCTCAAACTAACAAAGACAAACCAGATCAGTGTTTTGTTTTCAAAACGTACTTCTGGGGCTCCTGGATGGCTCCTTCAGTTAAGTGTTTGTCTTTGTTCAGATCATGATCCTAGGTTGCTGGGATGGAACCCAACATCAGGCTCCTTGCTTAGCACAGAGTCTGCTTTTCCCTCTCCCTCAACCTGCCTCTCTCCCCACTTGTGCTCTCTCTCTGTCAAATGAACAAATAAAATATGTAAAAATACATACATAATATATATGTATATATGTATATATGTTATATATTCTTCTGGGATATAAGAAGATAACAAGTACTTGACAAATCCCTTTACTGACAAAATCCCTGGACAAAAATTGCAGGGGAATGATGCTATAGCTGACATGCTACATTACTTTTGCAGGCATTTTAAGTTTCCAGCATGGTGAAGATACTAATGGTCTCCTTCCGCCTTCTCCTTTTTTACAATTTTAAGGTGTAACACCCTCCCTACAACCTACTTCAGCACTGGTCAGATTTTAGAATCCACAATGAAAAATTTATTTCAAATTTGTTTCTTGTATTCTTAATATAATGAAAGTGTTTGATGGAATTTAGGAAACTTTGGTCTGTGTTGAAGCAGCACAGCTTGTAAGAGCAATAAAAAAAGTTGTCATATCACAGTTATGTCACAATGTATGAGAGTAGTCACTTGGAGATAGGAACACTATGCAATGAGCTGGTTAGCTTGTTGTCTCTATAAAACCATGGAGTTTGAGTTTGTAAATTCTTTCTTACCTCTTGTTCAGGGGCACCAGGACAAACAATTTGTGATTTCAGCTCTAAGACTGTATTGAATTCCTAAATATTCGAAGTTGGAAGGGATTAGAAAAATGGATAACTCAGTATTCAGTGAGGACTGAATTCAATTTTATAAATTAAAAAGCCAAATTTCAAAAAAAATGAAAATAATCAGTCTTTTATTTGGAAGTCATGCCTTCTGATTTTAATTTCAAAGCATTTTTACTTCATTTTTCTTTCTCTTAATATTACTCTGATTAGCTCTATTAAATGGTTTTGCCTTTCTCTCCTATATCTGCCTTATATTTAAGCTTTCAAATAAATATGTTATTAATAGACCATACAGCTCCACCAGTGATTGGAGTTAGTAATCACAAATTTCTTTTTGTTATGAAATAGACCTCTAGTTTCAGTCCTGCTTCCCATCTTGTGACCCCATGGTGACTAATTTCTGACCTTATTCTTGTGGTAACATTGCTGAACTTCACCGGACAGGAAGGTTAGCCTGGATTCCCAGCCTTCCTTGGTCTGAACTATCCCACTGCCACCTGATGTCAGCCTCTGCTGTTCCATGTATAATTAACATTATGTGGTCACCCTGGTAACCATATACTAATTGAAAGGTGAGATCACAGAAAATGCCATGTGCTGGGGTTCTGTGTTCTTTAGAGTCTTTCTGTTCTAACTTTATTTTTATTTTTATTTTTAAGTAACCTCTATGCTCAATGTGGAGCTCAAGCTCACAACCCTGATATTCAGAGTCACGTACTCCACTGACTGAGCCAGCCAGGCCCACCTCTGTTCTAGCTTTTAAAAGAAAAGAAAGAAGATAACAACTACACAAGACTACATAGAAAGAGAATGAATTTCCAGACAATACTCAGGGTTCTTTCTGATAAGTATGCTTTGGAAGAAAAGAACTATGATGCTTTAAGCATTCATTTTTTAATTTTTTAAAAAATTTCTTTATTTGAGGGAGAGAGAGAGAGCAGAATGTTGGGGGAGATGGTGGAAGGAGGAGAGAGAGAATCTCTAACAGACTCCCACTGAGTGTGGAGCCGGACACTGGGCTCGATTCATTGACCCTGAGATCAAGACCTGAGCCAACACTGAGAGTTGGACACCCAACCAAATAAGCCACCCAGGCGTCCCTCTAATTATTTATGTAACTTACGTTTGGTTTAAAAGCTATGTTTCAAAGAGGGTTTATATTTTTAAAAATTGAAATATCCAAGACTTGGACTACGTTAAATATCTGAAAGCATGGTAAATAAAGCCAAGTTAAATGGTCATGGGGAAAAGGGTATATGGTAGACTAAGCTGAGTAGCAACCAATAACAGTAACAATACAGTTCAAGTATTCAACAAGACTCTACACCAAGGTGTTTTTGGAATTACTTTTTTCTCTTTTTTAAATAAGAGCTTTATTGAGATATAACTGATAATTCATCCATTTACAGTGTATGAACCAGTGATTTTTAGTATCTTTGCCGAGTTTTATAGCCATTACCACAATTAATTTTGGAATAGTTTCATCCTTCCCCAATAGATCCTGCCTACTAGTGGTCACTTCCCTTTCTTGCCTACTCTCTCACTCTACAGCCCTAGACAAGCAAGGGTCTACTTTTTATCTGTATAGGTTTCCTATTTGGCCACTTCATATAAATGGAATCATACAATATGTAATCCTTTGTGATTATCCTTTCATATAGCATAATGTTTTCAAGGTTTGCCCCTGATGCAGTATGTATCAGTACTTTGTATTGCCAAATAATATTCCATTGTATATATATAGCACATTTCATTATCCATCATTTGATGGGCAGTTAGGTTGCTTCCCCTTTTTGACTGTTATGAATAATGTCACCATGAACATTCATGTACAAATTTTTGTTTAGATATATGTTTTTATTTTTCTTGGGAACTTCAAATAAACAATGTGGTTTCAAAAAAAAAAAACAACAACAAAACAAAAAACAGTCTGGCTCCAAAGGCTGTGCTCTTAGCAATTAGGCAATGTTGCCACTCAATTAAAAAAATAAATAAATAAACATAAAATCTCATATTGAGTGGCAATGTTGCAACATTGCCACTCAATATGAGATTTTATGTTTATTTATTTATTTTTTAAAAAGATTTATTTATTTATTTGACAGAGAGAAACACAGCGAGAGAGGGAAATGAGCAGGAGGAGTGAGAGAGGGAGAAGCAGGCTTCCGCTGAGCAGGGAGCCCGATGTGCGGCTCGATCCCAGGTCTCCAGGATCATGACCTGAGCCAAAGGCAGTCGTTTAACCAACTGAGCCACCCAGGTGCCCCTGAGATTTTATTTTTAAAATAAAATAGACAATGCCACCTCGCCAAAAAAAGACAACAACAAAATAATTAAAAATAGAACTCTCTGGTGAGAATGTAACTTACAAAAGCTGATTCTAGAAGAAATTTTCAAAAGTTAAATAGAGTTACCATATGACCCAACAATTTCACTCCTAGCTGGAATTACTTTTTGTAATATCTTGAATAGTTTTCTCTAACTGCAGTGTATCACTTATGGTTTTAGCTCCAAATTGGGCAGTGTGACATCATACGCCAGGTCAAGTTGACTCGGGTTTGATCCTGACACTATCACTCACTACTAGCTATGTGAGTTTTATTTATTTAACAAGTATTTGTTAATCACTCACTCTAAGCTGGGTGCTGTACTAGGCACTGTGGACGTAAAGTTGGATGAGACACTTCTCTGGCTAGTAAGAGTTCATGGAATGGTACAAGGATTGGCAAACTGCAAAATCTGGTTCACCTGCCTGTTTTTTGTAAATCCTGCAAGCTGAGAATGGTTTTTATATTTTTAGATGCTTAGAAAATCAAAAGAAGAATAATATTTTGTGACATATAAAAATTCTATGAAATTCAAATTTCAATGTCCATCAATAAAGTTTTATTAGAACACAGCCATGCTCTTCATTATCATACTCTCTGTGGTAGCTTCTGAACCACAGCAGCACAGTTGAGTAGTCATAACATTGGCCACAAGGCTCAAAAAACCTCAAACTTATACTACCTGGCCCTTTACAGAAAAAGCTTGCTGACACTTGGTCTGGTGAGACCTACAGGTACAGTACAATAGATTAGCATTCAGTGAGAAGACCAGGTTGCCATGGGAAAATCTAAGAAGAGTCTTGAAAAGTGGGAGAGATAACCCTGGTGGGAGGGGGGCGCATCTGAACTGAGTCCCTGGAGATAATAATAAGTTGGGCAAAAAAAAAAAAAAAAAAAAAAAAAGAGTGAGGGGTAGCAGGAATAACAGGAATAGAGGAGGGAAGACAAGGAACCTGGGGCATTCAGACATGAGGTGGTCCAGTACAGCTCAAAGGTAGGGTTCTAGAGGAGTGAGGAGAGGAATGATATCAGGCAAGTGGCTCAGCTAGCTTCTGGCATCCCTTAAAGGCACTGGAGAGGCAGTGAAAACTTAAGCAAAGGAATGAATCAATGAAATTTTTTCCCCCAGAAATCAGTCTGGCAGATAGAAATAGGGCTCTGCAGTCTGACCAAGTCATGATTTCTGTTTCTGCCACTTAAAAAGCTGTATGTTCCCTCTCTAACCTTCGATTATCCTCACCAATAAAACTGACTGTAATTATAATACTAATCACAAAAGTTTTGTGGAAATTAAATGAAATAATGTAGGTGAAGTACTTGGTAGAGTTTGGCACTTAATAAATGCTCAATAATGTTATTACAGTAGAATCATCATAATTGTCATTATTAACAGCCTTATCTATGACAATGGAATTAAGGAGATAAAGTCTAAGGATGAAACCCCAGGGAATTCTGTAATGAGTACACATTCTAAGCTTACGAACCTTGGCTTACTTGTAAATTTGGGATATTACTTTCCTCTCATTGTGATCGTGAACATGTAATGATATAAAATAAAGTGCTATGAAATAAAGTAAAAGTAGAGTATAGGTTAAGGAGGATTGGAAATACCAAGTGGGCGATGGGTTGCATTATGTGGGGTACTTAGTGATTGTAGAATTTCTTGGGGGAGTTAGGGTAGGACTCTGTGGGGCCTAAAAGTATGCCACTCAGGTAGATCCCCCTCCATGATAACCTGTTCCAAGAAATGTAAGCAGGTGACATCCTTCAGCTGTTATGCATTTCCTGGCAGCATTCACCCCGAAGCAAACATTGTTCTCCGCAGTTCCAAGCCAATGCCTGAGCATGGTGGGAGTCCTAAAGTCAGCCCCAGCATGAGACCTTTCTAGTCTTTCCTCTGGGGTTTCCATCATCTTGGCTGAGGCTTTCTCAGAACCACACTGCAATCTGAGGCTCATTCTACCCAATTCTCCAACCTCTTCCACCTCTTTTCATAGATGTTGGATCCCCATGGCACTGGCAGGCTTTTCCTCCTGCTCCAGTTCCCTCTCTTCTACTCTTCATAGGTGTTTTCCCCAATAACTCTGTTCCGTGTCTAATTCCATATTGGCAACTTCCTTTTGGGGAATCTGAAATGACACAGTCTCACAGAGAAGGTGAGGTTTAAACAAAACCTTGAGGGACGTGATGGAGTTAGCCACACAGATCACCTGGGGGCAGAGCATCTCAGGCAATAGAGCCCCCCAAAGTCCCTAAGTCAGGAGGGAGGGTGCCTGGCTTGTTCCAGGAACAGAAGGAGACCCAAAAATCTGGGGAAGAAGGAATGAGGGGAAGTTGCAGGAGAGACAAAGGTAAAAAAGGGAAGCAGATAGTGTAGGGCTCTTTGGGCCATTTTAAAGAGTTTTGTTTTTACTCTGATTTAAAAAAGAACCATTTCAGGTTTTGAAGTGAAGAATGACATAACCTGACTTATTTTCCTATGCTGTGTGTGTGTGTGTGTGTAGAGAGAGAGAGTGTGTGTGTGAGTATATATGCATATAATATGCTTATATGGGAAGCAGCATCTTTTCATAAAGGATCTGGTGTTCAGAAAACATTTATTTTATAAAGTCTCAGTCAGATTTTAGGCTTCAGAAAGTTATCCTTCAATCATTTGGTTTCTCCTAGGTTTTCTTGGTGATGGCTATGATTTGAGGAGGAAAAGCAAATGAAGTTTTATAACCTACTTTAAAAACTTGTGGGAAATTGAGTCATGACAGCTGCATGGCCATAGTTGTATGATTCGTAACTCACCCTTAACTTGTACCACATTTTTGACTCTAAAGATTGTCCACCTGATGAAGTCAATGTAATATCTCAATGTTATTGTTGAACTAATTTTCTTGATCAAGGTAAAGAAGGCAGGAGAGCAGGCACTTAAGTGAATGAACCAATTTTTATTTAATAAAATGCTTACAAAAATGTGCTCTCACCTTTATAATACTGAAAGCTTGGGACACCTGGCTGGCTCAGTTGGTAGAGTGTGCAACTCTTGATCTCAGGGTCGTGAATTCAAGCCCCATTCATTTGGGCATCTGTCTTTAGCTCAGGTCATGATCCTGGAGTCCCTGGGATCAGCCCCCCGTTGGAGGTCTGCTTCTCCCTCTCTCACTCCCCCTGCTTGTGTTCCCTCTCTAGCTGTGTTTCTCTCAGTCAAATAAATAGTAAAATCTTTAAAAAGAGGGAGAGACAGAGAGAGACGTTCTAAGTGCTCTCTCTACAGATTTGAAAGCTTATTATGTGATATTCTATCACAAATATTTCCCTTTTTCCTATCAGAGTTGAACTGAAAATAAAAAGCATGGGATAACTCACTAAAATAATAGCAAGAAGTAGCAATCTAATTGAATTAATGGTACTATCTAATTGATGTCAATGCTTAAATATATACTCATTAACAAAAATAATTTATTCTTCTTTGATTCCTTCCTCAAATCCTCTTGGTTATCATCTAGAAAAATAATTCAATACTATAGTTATTATAAATAAAAATATCAGAAATTTAGATTTTGGAATATTGCATTTGTAGCAGAGACTGCTAATATTTCCAGAATATCCATCCTTCTGATTTTTAGCTGATGTTGGGATGCTTGGCCAGAGACTGGGACTCCAGCCTTTCTTACAGCTTGTTGTGACTCACTGTGACTCACTGACCAGAGCGGTAATTATGTAGGCATCTTCTTTGTCCATCCTTAAAGTTTTCAGCCTGATTCTCTTACCTTCCTACAGGCTACAATGGAGATGGTAGTGGTCAGGCCAAATTAACCATCTAGAGGAGGACAATCCTCTGGGTTTAGTGGCAGGAATATGAAAGAAACTCTGGTGCCTGGATATCTTCATGAACCAGAGCCTCCTATTCACCTTGAACCCTGTGTCTACTTCTGTTCTGTTACATGAGAGAAGAATTACTACATGTAGTTTGAGCCACTGATTTTCGGTGGGGGAAGCACCTCTTAGACAAATAATCATATTCTTAAAATTAGTATATTTGAAAAATTAAATAAGATACTTGTAAATTTTACTTATCAGAGTAAGTCTACCATAAGCCAACAAAAAGAACAGCATGCAGACTAGAATAACAAAAGGACTACAGGCAAGAATGATTTAAGAGGATCAAGTGGTAGATAGTTTGGTGATTCGATTGTTTTAATGGGGCTCAAATTAAAAACATACCCTAATGGGTACAAGTGGAATTTTCTTTTGAAAGGAGGCAATGTTTCTATTATTCACCAGAATGAATAGTGTTCCACTGGCCAAGAACCAAGGTGACTTTTTGGATTTTCTCCTTCTTTCTAGATCTAAGAGTTGTTTCTAACTTAGAGACACAAAGAAGCCTACAAATATGTTGATTGATCTGGGAGTAGGTCCTGAGAGCTCATCCTGACCTCACAAAGGTTCTGTGTTGATGGCAACAGTGAAAGTGGGAGTTTTTTCCCTCTAGAGCCCCCTTCAGCTTCCCACAAGCACTTCTGAATCCCATCTCCACAAACATGAGCCAAGAGCAATTGTTTAGAGATGTAGAGAGCAGGGTTCTTTCTCACCTGAGATCTGAAGAGTGGAGGAGTCATAAAGGACTGAGCATGGTGGCAAGACCCAGTCAGAGTGGAAGAATCTGAGGACTGAGTTCAGAAGCACATAGAATATCATCACCCTGAGAAGATTTCAGGAATATCTGTATCACCCTGAATGGGGACTGAACTTAGTAAACTGGTGGCTTATCCTATAATGTCGGGTTATTTTTTAAAGTGTAATTTTATATTGTAATCACAGGCTTCTAGGATTTTTACATATACATATATAATTATGCTAGAGGTCATCCAGAGGATGTGACCACCAACTGACCCTGGGGCTGGATCTGGGCAATGGGAAACTCCCTATCCTTAGGGAGTACGTTCTGGGCCCCATTACCACCATAAGATCAATTTTCAAGGATGCAGCCTTGAGAGAGGCTATTGTTGAACTCTCTGGATGGTATATGTGACTAAACACCATGACAGTCTCTAGATAACCTTTAAAGATTCAGTCAGTGCGGAGATCTACTCACCTAGTCGCCACTGAAGATAAGCCTTTTAAGTTCCCTTGCTTATAAAACCACCACTTCCCAGTTTGGAGTGGCCACTCTTTCTTCAGTCTCTCCTTGCCCTCTGTGTACTCTGCCAGGAATGAACCAACAACTTAAGTGTTTATTTCACTAACAAGTGATTTTACCTCCTAGGAAAACACCTTCTAAGACTAAGGTTTTCTTCTTCTTTTTTTTTTTTAAAGATTTTATTTATTTATTTGACAGAGAGAAACACAGCCAGAGAGGGAACACAAGCAGGGTGAGAGAGAGAGGGAGAAGCAGGCTTCCCGCTGAGCAGGGAGCCCGATGTGGGACTTGATCCCCGGTCTCCAGGATCATGACCTGAGCCAAAGGCAGTTGCTTAAACAACTGAGCCACCCAGGCGCCCAAGACTAAGGTTTTCAAGACTTGTTTATAAGTTGAGAGTTTTCTCATCTGGTACAACTGTAGATTCAGTCTTTTTTTCTAACTACTGAAAAGAAAATGACATGGGAGTTGGAAATTGCCTCAGAAACTGGGAAAAAGTGAAATTGATTTTAAATGGCTAAAGATGCTGAAGGAATGTCTTTGTCCAAAAACAAATGTGATGTCATTATTTTATGTTCATTATGTTTAACAGACATCATAAAGGAACATAATAATTACCTATAATCTTTCTTTGGAACTTCTATCTGCTATGGATTCATAGGCAACTCATTTGAGCAATAGTACAGTTTACTGAGATGGGGTAAGCGACATGAGGAGCAATGAGGGTTGGGAATTGGGTTCAGATTGGGCCAACTTATATTTGAGATATATATGACATACCAGTTGTTAATAATAGGTATGAATTGGAATATTTCAATATTTTAGAGGTAAAGTCTAGGTCTGGAAATACCAAATGTGGAAATAATCGTCTTGAATAGGAAATTCTGCCTGTAATATTTAACAACTCTAGTTTAGGTTCATGGATTATCTAGTTTATTTCACATTGAGATGACTAGATATACAGATCTGGAGTTCAGGAAAGAATGCAGCCATAGGTACACCAAAATTTAAGAGTGATGTCAAAGGAGAGCTAGCTGAGTAGATGCATAAAAGTTGTTCTAAGACAGAATCATTTTGGTAAAGCAAAAGCACAAGTTGTCTTCTGAAGGCAACAGATTAGATGTGCTTTGCATTTTTTTTTTCATTTTACTTTACTTCTTGGCTTTTAAAGTGCACTTGAATTTAATTTTTATTAAACATTAATATTAATATTGGGATAATTAAAAATCACTATTTGAAGAATATTTTGAGGTTAAATAAAATGCATACATCTTAGTTTAGATTGAATAAAGGTTTAGTCTTCAACTCAGAGCGAAGTAGGTAGGAAATGAAAGAATTGTTTTAGGTTGAAATAATTCATTTAATGGTTCATTTCTAAACTGGTTATAATTTTAATTATGTGAATATTGGTGATAAAAACATTTATAATTTTTTAATATTTGAGTCTTATATTTCATGTCAGAAAACTAATTTTAATGTATGCTTTCATATAAAAATGCCTTGTTCAGAGAATAAAGTTTTAATTAAATTGATATGTTCTCTGGAATTGAAACAACACCTTAAGGATAACTTACAAAATAATAAATATTGGGTGCCTGGGTGGCTCAGTGGGTTAAGCCTCTGCCTTCGGCTCAGGTCATGATCTCAGGGTCCTGGAATCGAGGCCCGCATTGGGCTCTCTGCTTAGCAGGGAACCTGCTTTCTCTTCTCTCTCTGCCTTCCTCTCTGCCTACTTGTGATCTCTCTCTCTCTTTGTCAAATAAATAAATAAAATCTTTTTAAAAAAATAAATATTAAGGTGTGCCTGGGTGGCTCAGTTGGTTAAGCGACTGCCTTTGGCTCAGGTCATGATCCTGGAGACCCGGGATCGAGTCCCACATCGGGCTCCCTGCTCGGCAGGAAGCCTGCTTCTCCCTCTCATTGCCCCTGCTTGTGTTCCCTCTCTGGCTGTGTTTCTCTCTGTCAAATAAATAAAATCTTTAAAAAAATAATAAAAAAATAAAAAAAATAAATATTAAGTTCATGTTGCCGGTATTGAACTTTAGTTGTAAGACCTGTATTAATTTTTTTTCTGTATTAATTTTTAACATCATTATTGATATATGATTGGCATATAACAAGCTGCACATATTTTAAGTATTCGGTTTGACATATATTTCCCCTTGAAATCATCAGAATTAAAATAACAAATCCACCACCCTTGAAGGTTTCCTTGTGCTCCTTTGTACCTTTGTAATCACTTCTTCCTTCCTCTCCGGAGCTACATTTCCATCCCCAAGAAACCATTGATCTGCTTTCTGTCAAAGATTTGCTTGCATTTTCTAGAATTTTGTATGAGTGGAATCATATTGCATGTACTGTATTTCGGGGGATAGGGTTGGCTTTCTTAATTATTTTGAGATTCATCTATTTTGTATGTGTGCACTGGTAGTTTATTCCTCTTTATTTTTGAGTCGTTTTCCGTTGAATGAATATATCTCAATTTGCTTATCCATCATCAACTGATAGAGTTTAGATTATCCAATCTGAGGCTTTTACAAATAAAGCTGACATAACCATTTATGTACACATCTTTCTATGGACATATCTTTTCATTTTTTTCAGACAAATACATAGGAGTGGAATAGTTGGGTCACATAGTATATATATATATATATATACATATATATATATATTTAAATTTTTTAAGATATTGCCAGATTCTTTTCCAAAATGCTGTGCCATTTCACGTTACCACCAATAGTGATGAGAATTGTAGTTGTTCCATCGCCTCTCCAGCACTTGGTATGGTGCATGTTCTTGATTTTAGAAATTCTCCTAATAGTTTAGTAGTATTTCAAGACAGTTTTAATTTGCATTTCCCCAATGACTAAGGTTGTCAAGCATCTTTTTGTATATTTATTTGTTGTCTACCTGTACATCTTACTTGATAAAGTGTCTGTTCAAATATTTTGCCCAACTCTATTGGGTTGTTTTATTTCTTATTACTGATTTTGGGGGATTTATTCACAAGTCCTTTATCAGATATGCTATTTGCAAATATTTTTGCTCAGACAATTACTTGGATTTTTATTCTTTAACTGCATCTTTTGAAGAGAAGTTCTTAATGTTGATGAAATTCATTTTACCATTTTTTCTTTTATAAATTAAGCTTTTGGCACTGTGTCCAAGAAATCTTTGTCTAACTCAAGATTGCCAAGATATCTCTTACGTTTTCTTCTAGAAGTCTTATAATTTTAGGCTTTTCAGTTATGTCTATGATCCATTTAAAGTTAATTTATGAAGATAGATTATTCTGGGCCATGAAACAGTCCCAATAAATTTAAAATGATTTATATCATACAAAATTTATAATTTATTCTCTGACCTTAATTGAATTTAATTAGAAATAAATTACAATCTGGGACAATCCCAGATATCTGAAAACTAAATATTATATTTCTACATATGCATGGGTCAGTAAGAAATCAAAAGGGAAATTAAAAATTATTTCCAGCTAAATGAAAATGTGGCATGTCAAACTTTGTGGGATACAGCAAAAGCATTATTTTTGGGGGGCAAATCCATAGCACTAAAATGTTATATTAGAAAAGAAGAAAGATCATTGCATTAGTGACATCAGCTTTACACCATACAGTACTAGAAAAAAAGAATGAATGGGACCCAAAGTAAACTGTAAAAAGGAAATAATAAAGATCAGATTAAGGAAACTGGTGAGATGGAAAATAGAAAAATAATTGATAAAATCAGTGAAAATCCAAAGACAGTTCTTTGAGACAATAAAACTGATAATCTTTAGATCAGGAAGGAGAGAATGATGGCAGGGGAGAGGAAATAGGAGAGAGAGACAGAACACAAATTACTATATCAGAAGTGAAAGGTAAATCATTACAAATTCTACCAATATTTTAAAAGAGAGAGAATATTATGAATGACTTAATGCCAATGAATTTTACAGTTTAAATAGCAAAGTTCACTGAAGAAGAAATGGATAACCTGAACAGTCCTACATCTAGTAAATCAAAACTGTAATTTAAAACTTTCTGACAGATTCATTCTAGGCTCAGATGTCCTCATTAATAAATTCTACTAAACATTTCAGGAAGAAAAAAACCCAATTCTATAAAAATTATTCAAAAAATTGAAGACGATGGAATAATTCCCAAACAATTCTCTCTTTTTAAAAGATTTTATTTGGGCTCCTGGTTGGCCCAGTGGGTTAAAGCCTCTGTGATCACTGTCAAATAAATAAAAGATTTTATTTATTTAATTGACAGAGAGAGAGATCACAAGCAGGCAGAGAGTCAGGCAGAGAGAGAGGAGGAAGCCGGCTTCCTGCTGGGCAGAGAGCCCAATGTGGGCCTCGATCCCAGGACCCTGAGATCATGACCTGAGCCGAAGGCAGAGGCTTTAACCCACTGGGTCACCCAGGTGCCCCCCAAATAATTCTATAATGCTAGCATTACCTGATACCAAAATCAGATAAAGTCATTAAAAGGGAAAAAAATACAAGCCAAAATTGTTCATAGATATAAAGATTAACAAAATATTAGCAAATCAAATGATGTGTAAAAAGGATAATATATTTTGACCAAGTGGGGTTTATTCCAGGAATGTCAGAATGGTTTAACATTTAAAAAAATCAATGTACTTCACCATATAAAGAGACTAAAAAGAAAAGCCATATGATTATCTAAGCAAACACAGAAAATGACCTGTGACAAAAATCCAACGTCCATACTGATTAAAATTCTCAGCAAAGTAAGCATAAAAATGAGCCTCTTCACCCTATTAATAGATATTTTCAAAAAGCCTGCAGCTAACATTATATTTAATGATGAAAAATTGAATTACTTTCTCCAAAGATGAGAAATAATGCAAGAAAGTTTGTTCATATTACCTCTATTTAATATCGTACTAGAGGTTCTAGAGCCAGGGCCATAAGGCAAGGAGAGAAAAATTCACCTTGTTTGGAAGGAAGAAATAAAAACTCTTATTTGAACACAATGTAATAGTTTATGTAAAAAAAAATTCAGTGGGTTCTATTAGAAAAAGCTACTTGAACTAATAATACACAAATTTAGCAGGTTGAAGGTTACATGATCAATATTTGAAAATCAATGGTATTTCTATATACCAGCAACAATTAGAAATTGAAATTATAATAAAGTAATAAAGCAATGTCACTTACATTAGAATCAAAATACAAAATATCAGGGATAAATCTGACAAAAGATGTGCCATTCTTATACCCAGAAAAACTCAAAACATTACTGAAACTATAGAAGATTCAAAATTTGTTAACAATTTAAATAAATGAGATATACTGTATTGATACATTAGAAGGCTCACTATTTTCAATTCTTTCCAAATTAATTTATAAATCCGATGCAACACCAGTCAAAATACCAGCAAGTTTCTTTTTAAGACAATGACTAGCTATTCAAAAATAAACTTGGAAATAGAAAAAGCCTATATTAGTCAAAACAACTTTGAAAAAGAACAAAGTTGAGAGTCTTATACTATCTGACTTTAAGACTTATTGCAGAACTATAATAATCAGATCAGTATGGTATTAACATCAAAATAGACAAAAACATTAAGGAAACAGGTTAGAGACTTCAGAAATAAATTGAAAAATATATAGCCCATGATCTTCAACAATGTGCAAAAGAAAGGGCTGACTTCTTTTGTCTTTTCAACAAATGGTGCTGGAACAATTTGATATCCACACACAAAAAATGAACTTCGGGGCGCCTGGGTGGCTTATTCGTTGGGCATCTGTCTTCAGCTCAGGTCATGGTCCAGGGTCCTGGAATGGAGCCGCACATTGGGCTCCCTGCTCAGTTGGGAGCCTGTTTTTCTCTCTCCCATTCCCCCTTTTGTGTTTCCTCTCTCACTGCATCTCACTGCATCTCTCTCTCTGTCAAATAAATAAATAAAATATTTTTTAAAAATGAAATTCAGGGGTGCCTGGGTGGCTCAGTCAGTTAAACATCTGCCTTTGGCTCACATCATGATCTCAGGGTCCTGAGATCAAATCAGGCATCTGGCTTCTTGTTCAATGGGCAGCCTGCTTCTCCCTCTGCCTTCCGCTCCCCCTGCTTGTGCTCTCTCTCTCTCTGACAAATAAATAAATAAGCTTAAAAAATGAACTTCAAGATGAACACGTCAAAAAATGGGCAAGAGACATGAAGAGGCACTTCTCTGTAGAAGATAAACAAACGGCTAACAGACACATGAAAAAAATGTTCAGCATCACTAGCTATCAGGGAAATTCAAATCAAAACCACACTGAGATACCACCTTACACCAGTCAGAATGGCCAAAATTAACAAGACAGGAAACAAGTGTTGGAGAGGCTGCGGAGAAAAGGGAACCCTCTTACACTGTTCGTGGGAATGTAAACTGGTGCAGCTGCTTTGGAAAACAGTGTGGAGATTCCTTAAAAAATTAAAGATAGAGCTACTCTATGACCCTGCAATTGCACTACTGGGCATTTACCCCAAAGATACAGATGTAGTGAAAAGAAGGGCCATATGCACCCCAATGTTCATCGCAGCAATGGCCACAATCGCCAAACTGTGGAAGGGGCCAAGGTGCCCATCAACAGATGAATGGATAAAGAAGATGTGGTACATATATACAATGGAGTACTATGCCTCCGTCAGAAAGGATGAATACCCAACTTTTGTAGCAACATGGACTGGACTGGAAGAGATTATGCTGAGTGAAATAAGCCAAGAAGAGAAAGTCAAGTATCGCATGGTCTCACTTACTTGCGGTGCATG
>PITA01000615.1:0-197500 GCA_004023965.1 Spilogale gracilis
AGTTCATGAATTTTTGCACAGCACATGATTTTATCTCCAAAATAATTATAAACATTCAGGAGAAATCATATTTGACTTCATTTTACATTTTGTCTGCAATTTTATCATTTTAATGGTTCTTGTGGTTATTTGTGTGTCACAGGAGCATTCCATGTCCTTAAAGTTAACCCAGTTTGCTTTAATTGAGGGAATGGAATCAGAAATGGAGTCCTGGGGCAAACATTGAGAGGGAAATTGAATAGCAGCTCCATTCAGACTTCACAGAGTTAAAAGTACCAATTATATATTATAAGTCCAGGAATGAAGACTCCTACTTGTAAAACATTTTAGGAATTGTTTTACTTTGCTCCAAACCTCTTCGCTACCTCCCCGATGTCAAGTAGATAGTCTTCGTTCTGCGAGTGGAATTCAAGGCTTTCTATGACCAGGGATGACTTTGGGCAAGGTACTTTTTCTGTCTGAGCTTTTAGTTTCTCAGTTGTTTCTAAAAATCCGCAGAGAGAGTAATGTCTTGGTCATGGGTTATAAATGAAATAGAACATTCAGCACAGGATCTACGTGGCATAGAGTGGACAGTTTAAGAGTGGAAGCTATTCATTTTCTGTGTAATTAGGATTTAATTGTTTATTCCAGGATCAGGTAGCTCTCAGTCTAGGGAATAGAGTCAATAAATAAGAAATTCAAGGGGAAAATAGCCTATGGGGGATATTAGCATGGAGAAGTGGGGAGGGAAACCTAAATTAGTAGTCATTGTCATCAGAGAAGACCTCTAAGAAGTGATTGAGACCTGAGAAAAGAGTTAGTTATCATAAGAAGAGCTGAAGGGAAGGGGTCCCAGTAAAGGCAGATTCTGGTCCGCAGAGCTTGGGTGTGAATGGACAAAGAGAAGGGGCTGGAAGTAAATGAGGGAAGGAGAGACAGTACTGAGACCTGCCTAGAGAAGACTCAAGGGGCCAGGAGCCTGGATAGCACTTTATATGTTGTGGGAAACCAGGGAAGGGTGCTAGGCAGTGGAGGGAGAACACACAGTCACAATGTATTGTGGGAGGCCGCAGAAGGCCAGTTGCTGAGAGAATACGTGCCTTATCTAAAAACTTAGAGAGCTTGGACAATGGCCAAGGAGTGAGGAAACCTTGAGGTGCCAGCAGAAAACACAAAGGAAAGCAAACGGGTCTTAAGGGAGTATGTGCAGAAACCTACAGTCTGGCGCATTGCAAAATGTTATGATATGTAACCACTGACTCTACTTCGATCATGCTGTACTTTTGAAGCTGCCTCTTACTGATATACTGAGCTCTGTTACTGACTAACTCATGATAAGTTAGTGATAGCGATTTGTACCCTACTGGAGTATATAAACAAAAATTACATCAAACATTATGTACTAATTCAGGGCTGCTTGCATTGATAAGAAATAACGTACTGTACCATGATTCATCCCCCTTGGGTACTAGGTTTCATCTTGAAAAGTCACTCTGATCTTCCCTCTTTGGATAAAAAATCTCATCAGAGGGCCACTCTGATCTAACAGTGACGTTTGTAAAGCAGTATAAATAAAGCTCCCTGAGAACAGTGTTATTGGGAGATCCCCACACCACACTTCGAGTGTGGTCTCCTCATTTGAAAGCGCCGACACCTTCGTTCCCTTCTGGACCCTGCCGGTTACTGGTTGCTGAGGTTGGCTTCCCGCAATGTATGAAGACCAGACACTGAGGATGGAATGAAAGGGGGCTGGGAGGCAGGACAGTAACAGAGAGGAGCAAGAGTGGAAGAGAAAATCCAGCATCTGGCTCGTGTCCACCACTCAGTCCTTGCCTGGGATCCTTTCCATATTTCTGCCAACAAATGTGATGAGCTCCTTGCTTCCTATGGGCCTTTGCACTAACTGTTTTCTCTGCTGCAATGCTCCTCACCCAGAGCACTGTCTGAATAGGCTTAGCGTTGTAGTTCAGGGCAGAACTTAAAGTCACCGTCTCAGAGAGGCCTTTCTTGCTTCTTGCTAGATGCATTCCTAATACCTTTTCTTGGATAAATGCTGAATTGCTAAGTGTTACATTCAATATTTAGTTCACTGAAAAAAGAACATCTGGATTAAAAAAATAAATCTAATGTCAGAATAAATAAATTGAATTATTGCTGCAATTTTATCATGGAAGATTTAAGTAGCTGATTGTGGAAGTTTGAAGCCACAGTGCAAAAACAGTTTTTCAGCACTGCTGGTCACTGGATTCTTCCTGCAGTCACTCTGAGGCCACTTCTAGTAAATTAAGTAGAGGAGCAAGATGGTTTTGTGTTTCCTGAGCCTCTTCCTGTCTTTATGCTCTTCGCAGTTATAATTGGACTAATGGTTTTTCACCATGGGTGACATCAAACATGTTTTTTAGAGCTCCAAGTTATTGGGAAATTTTGAGGTATGAAATTTGGCATACTGTTTTTAAAAATATTTTATTTATTTGTGAGACAGAGAGCATGAACGGCATGGAGGATCAGAGGGAGAGAGAAGCAGACCCCCCCCAGTGAGCAGGGAGACCAATGTAGGGCTCAATCCCAGAACCCTGGGATCATGACCTGAGCTGAAGGCAAACGCTTAACTAACTGAGCCACCCAGGTATCCCTCTTGGCATATTATTTTTAATTCATCTTAACAGGATGTAAAGAATTTCAAAAGAGGATATTCTCAAATTTATAACCCAAATGGAGTTTGATAACTGAAACTTAAGTATACATTATAAAGGGCTTTTTTAAAAATCTGATGTTTTCTTACTTACTTAACTGGTTGAAAGCTCTTCACAATTGTTTTTATATATAAATAAAATCAATAACTTTCATAATCAATTAGTATAGCAGTTATTCTTGTGATAATAAACACATATCTTTAATTTAACAGAACTCTGTAGAAGTCAAACATGAAGTACTTTTTACCCCAAATTATACCTATAATACTTACGTATAGTTAAAAATGACTATCCAGACATTAACAATAAATCTTAGTAATATATTTTATTTGTATCATTGATGTTGTTACTTGAAATAGTAATGTTGGAAAACTACCTGATTACCCCAAATGATTATTGACAAGTTTAGGATGCCAGAAATTACTTTGAGGTAGACATTCAGCTACTTTGCCTTCCAAAGTCTGAAATCAAAGACAAACAGCATATTTTGTCTGAAATGAAGAGCCAAAGAAAAATTTAAGGAATCTCTACTTAATGCCTTTGTCTCTGACAACAGACTCCTGTTTTATGATCATTAGTATATTAATCACTGGCTGGCTTTTCCTTCTTTTTAAATTTTCCTGTATTCCCTCTTTAGAATGCTGCTATACTGTCTGTCTTATTCAGCAGTGCTCCAGAAAAGCACCTGGCATACAGGGGTGCCAATAAATGTTTTCTGAGTAGCTTGGGAGTTGGATGGGTGAACGAATACTATGGTAGTACAGCAAGAATGATGGTGGCTTGGACTTTTGCAGAAGAAATGGGGAAAGTAATAGATTTTTTGGCATACAGAATCAACAACACTAGGTAAGGGAACAAATGCAGGCAATAAGAGCAAATTATCAGGGTTGGTTTCCATGACTGTGGACCGAGAAACTTTCGTATCTCCAGGGGCACCTGAGTGGCTCAGTCCTTAAGCGTCTGCCTTTGGCTCAGGTCATGATCCCGGAGTCCTGGGATTGAGCCCTGCGTCAGGCTCCCTGTTTGGCAGGAAGCCTGCTTCTCCCTTTCATTTCATTCCCCCTGTTTGTGTTCCTTCTCTAGCTGTGTTTCTGTCAAATAAGTGGATAAAATCCTAAAAAAAAAAAAAAAAAAAGGAAGAATGAAAGAAAGAAAGAAAGAAAAGAAACTTTTCAAGTCAATTCATTAAGTAAACAAACATTTCTAAACATATTTAAATAGTGCCTACTTCACAGGTCTATATGTTTAGTGTCCAGCCTAACACATAGTAGGCGCCTTAGAAATGTTTGTTTACTTAATGAATTGACTTGAGCTTGGACTTTACTAGATTCAGTTAGTAGTTGTGATATTGAGAAGAACCTATGGACATTCTAAACAAAATTTCCCCAAATCTGTGCATACCACTGATGCTTGCTGTCCACATTCTTTTCTCAGTGGCTGCAGGCTAAGGCTGCTGAATGGCAACTGTTGAACATTACTGGTCTGGAGAGAGACACAAAAGTATGATTGCTATTGTTATCATTTAACTTGTGGTTTCAACCAGGTTGCTATAAAGGTAAGTGGTTTGCAGTTCCTCACCTTCTTCCCTAGAGAAAAATGAAGAATGCTAATTCAGAAAAATATGGCAAATTTTCAAATTAATTATTAGAACAGTATCTGAACCATGAAAAATTCAGTTTCCAAAAGAGGATTTAAAAGAGCATACGGCACTGATTGTCATAGAGTCCTTGTTACATTTTATAGATTTTTTGTTTTGTAAAGCAGTGAATCATTTAAAAGAAAAAAAGTTGAGCAGCAATTCCAGCAAAAGTTTAAATTAATACAGACATTAGCCCAGGATCTACGTGTATGATGTTAGCAGGCTTCAAAAAGCTCTCACTCCTGTGGACACCACACGTGAGAAGACAACCTCCAATTTCTTTGCCATGAAAGGCATTTACTAGAATGTGAGCCCTGATGTCTCCTTGTCCCTGGAAGTCATTATGTGGACTTCATGGGCTTGCTGACCCTCCAATTAGCCAGTTTACCTGCCTGATTTTTTGAGAGAGGGACAAAGCTATTTGAATGCAGCAGTAGCCTGCACAATATGGAGTCTTTATCACTTTCCTCCTGTCGATGATTTTGCAAATAATGATGTGGAGAGCACGGGGAAGATAACCATTTCAGCATGTGGCCACCAATCATCTCTCATTGTTTTCAAAGAATGGGCAAGTGTTACTCTACACTTTGGGTCCAAAGAATGTTTTAAAAAATTGACTGGAGTCCTATGCACACGTATGAAGAAAAGTTTCATTTTTAGAATCAACAAAATCTTCGTCCCCTCTCCTAACTGACCTCTCGACTTCGAATTTGCACTGCCTGAGATTAGTCTAAAAGGCTGCAAGCCTGCTCTCCTTCCCCACCCTCCCTGCCCTGTTTTTGTTGGTTTTCATGGGCTTCCGAGGACAAGCGGGGCAGCACAGAGTAGGGGAATAATAATGGGCTCAGAAGGAACCAGCCCCACTACTGCTGTTGGACCTCAGGAAGGAGGCTCATCTTCAACTGCGGAATGGGTTTCATAACCAACACCGTGTGTTGTAACAGGTCATGGGTGCATTAGAGGTGTGTATGAAGTTGCTGCTGGGTCATGAGTGATCACAGCAGTCGTTGTGGCCTCATGGTACCCTGACTTGCACAGCTGTCAATAAGACCACCTTCCTTTGCGTTCTACACTGTGGGACTGGCTCCCATTCCATAGATCACACATATCCCTGCCCTTCCTCATTTATTCATTTAACAAATATGAACTCTGGGATGATAATGTGCCAGGTCTGACATGAGTCATGATCCTTTGGAAATCTCGCCTTTTAGAAGCCTGTGTCAAACTGCCTTTTGGTTTTTTGTGTTTGTTTGTTTGTGGGTTTTTTGTTTTGTTTTGTTTTGTTTTTCTGTCTAGGATATCCTTTATTTAAATAGGTATATTCAGGGCACCTGGGTGGCTCAGTTGGTTGGGCAACTGCCTTCAGTTCAGGTCATGATCCTGGAGACCTGGGATTGAGCCCCACATCAGGCTTCCTGCTCGGCGGGAAGCCTGCTTCTCCCTCTCTCACTCCCCCTGCTTGTGTTCCCTCTCTGGCTGTGTTTCTCTCTGTCAAATAAATAAAATCTTAAAAAAAAAAATAGGTATATTCGCTTCAACATGAACCCATTTGTGGAGCGCTACCATTTCGAAAGGCATGGTGACAGCATGGACAGAATGGCATACAGACCGCTAGGAATTTGCGATCTGATAGTTGATCACTCGAGTCGTATGGGAAGTAGTTCAAACAAGTAATTTAGAAAACACATTCATAATTTAGGTCTGGAGTATTACAGTTTACTATCTCTTGGGGGAGGCCATATAAGACTTGAGGAATCATAAAGAGAAATATATGGACAGAGCATGCCCTTCATTTGTGTAAAACAACAACTCTAGACATCAAAATATACCATTTTTATGTTCAGTAGAGCACCTAAAACAGTTATGTCTAGAAATAAAAGTCCATTTTTCACATGCTAGAGCCAGATAACTGGTACTTTCAAATAGTATATAAAATCTCATCTTAGTCAGAAATTATAATATTTTTCCCCACTGAGCTTTCAGCCAGAGCTACTGAAAGCATTGATGGAGAACGCCAGCCAGCGGGAGCCCACAGGCTTTGAGGACAACTGCTGGAACAGCGAGAATTTAAGAATGTGGCAGAGGGTCTAATGCGTGGACACCAGGAGAAATGGGGCATTTACCCAGAAGCAGGTCGGAGAGCCTCTTGACCCAGCAGGACTATAGGGCAGTAAACAAGCCTGGAACGTGTGTGAGGCCTAAACTCACGGCCGGAGAACATCCCAGCCAGCTCTGGCATCGGAGGTAAAAAGCCCATCTTGAGAAGAGGGGCCCAGTCTTCTGAATGCTCAGAATACTATATGCAATATTCCATGGTTATTTACTCAATAATAATTAAGTGCCTACTGCATGAAAAAACTCTATCCATGTGAGCATTCCACATGGCCTTAATTCTGCTTTTGTTCTCAAGAGTGTCCACCAGCAGGATCTCGTTGTTAGGGAAAGAAAAGTGCTCTATTTGTCATTTCTGAACTGAAACGCTTCCATCAACCTTGAATTACAGGAAAAGTCTCCTATTCTTAGACATTGTTTGCATCATCATCGTCATCATTATTCCAGGCTCCTGAAAGAGAGCCGAGAGTGCTTCTTTTAATGCCAACTGTGATTTGCATGTTCATAGAAGGTTTGAAGTTTCAGAAATTAAATGTCGGGGTGTAAAATTTTCTTGAAGGAAGAAAGTATGATTGCATCGAACTTTCAAAGTACAATCAAAGTCTAAAGGAAATATAATTATTATTGTCGGTTTATCACTTCAAACATGTTGTTGTAAATGTCATTATATCAGATGAGTTTGGTAACAGGTTTTCCATTTCGCACTTTATTTGACAAGGTGATTCATTGTTTAGTGCAGTTTAAGATGTCAGTCCTTCTGGAAGGAATTGAGCTGAGCTGATGTGCATAAGAACATTTTTCCATCAAAGTATATGATTAAAGAAGGGTTAGACTCCTGAAATATTGTTTCCAAACTTGCTTTGAATAAGTGTAGTTTCTTTGTTGAGATAGAATTTATCACAGTGTGCTACATCTGGGAAGTGTTACATGGCCCATCCACGCTGCCTCTGGCTTTTTGTCCAGCTCTAAGCCTCTGGAAAGTGATCCTACTTTGGGTAAGTTTGTCTGCATCGTGGAAACCTATCTAGTAATTGAAATTGTGTACTTTTGTCTTTGTTCCAAATAAAATATTTCTCAGTGAACCAGGATAATAGAGCAAACACTTGGCTCAACATTATTGCCTGTTGTATTTGGGTTAGTACGTGTTAGTCACACAGTAGTAGACATTTTTTTTTTTTAATAGTAGACATTTGACAACAGAGCATCTAGCTTTTGAGCACCTAAAGGGAGCCAGGTCCTTCTTTTTTTGCCATTTTGATGACACCCAAAACATTTCCTTGTTTTCTTTGTTTGTTTGTTTCTTTGTTTGTTTCTTTCCCATATCAAATTCTAAATAGGAACACAGGATCTTCCGAATAAAGGAAACCATTTATATCTCTCTTAGTATATATGTGTGTGTGTGTATATATATATACACAAACACCTACAAGCAACTGAGCTAGTTAATATATTATCTATCATAATCAAAGCAATTTTACAAATTACTTGCATCCTTATTATATAATCAAGGGATCTAAGGCTTTGAAAGGATAGATAATTTGCCTAAAGACATACAAATGGTGAATAGCAGAGCTGGGATTTGAGCAGAGGTCCTGGCACTCCAATGCCCAGAGCGCTTCCTCTACTGAGTATATGTCCAAAACGTATCAAGCTTACTCCCTTTTAAACAGTTTTTTCCTATGGGTTTTATTGCTTGCCTGGGCAATACCTACAATTATATATAGTATTTGTTAAAATTCCACTTGGTATTTGACTTAGGGTCTTGTTTTAGGACCAGTTGTGCATATAAAACAAAAGCTGTAAGAACATTTCTTCTTCTCCGTCACCAAATTGAAATATATGCTGATTTCAAGAAAAGTCAAAATGTCCCATACCTCTTAGAGGGGAGTTTAAGGGAACTCCCAAATACCTTCCAAATCACATTATTTAAAATTAACTAGATAGGGGGTATTATGTGATAGAATTTATTGTTTAAATTGAACAGTTATAAAAATAAATAGATAGATGGATGAGATAGATAGATGATAGAGTAACCTTCTTATTAGATACAGTGACCAACATGTGAGAGCATAAAATAATTGTGATATATTTCTGCAGTTGCCATTTATAGCTGCATACCATCCTCTCCAATGACGAAAGCAGAGGCAGACTTGACACTATGGAGATCCAAGTTTGAAAAATCTTCAAGGTCTTTCAGTTCACTTTGAGGATGGATAAATCCAGGATAATTTTCAGAGCTCTCAGCTCTGTCTTAGCTCTGCTGTTTGAAATGGAGTCAAGACACCAAAGTTTGGACCCACTTGAGAACTCGTGTATCTCAAATTAGGAGAAAGGTTGTGGTGGCTTCCGATTTATGTCACTGCATTGGCAGCTTTAAACTTGAGATTTTTATGTATATTTAACCATAAGGTTCTTGGTTGATGTTACTAGGAATAAAACCATCTCTGAGTAGAAGGGCTTGTTTTCATTTCCATTTAAACGTTTTTAAAGATTTTATTTAAATACTAAGAGAGCACAGGTGCACACAAGCAGTGGATGGGTGGGGAAGGCAGAGGGAGAGGGAGAGGGAGAGGGAGAAGCAGACTCCCTGCTCAGCATGATGCTGGGCTCGATCCCAGGACCCCAAGATCATGAACTGAGTTGCAGGCATTTAACTTAACCAAATGAGCCACACAGGCTTTCAAAATTTTTAAGAGGTTTATCTGTATGCATATGTCGGCCTACACACACCTATCAACGAACACATACTTTATGGTTTTTAAATTCAATAATAGAATTAAAATAGTCATCACACTTTCTATAATTAACACATTGCTCAGCAAGCAGTAGAGGCTTGAAGAGCGATGAAGTGCTTCATCTCTGATGCATAGGTTCAGATCCCAGCTCTATTTCCATACTATTTCTGGGACTTTGGGAAATTATTTAACTTCCCCCTCAGTTTTTTCATATTTAAATAGTGCCTACTTCACAGGTCTATATGATTTCATAATTATAAAGAACCTAGAAGAGTATTTAGACACATGATGAGTGCTCTTTGCTTAATAAATGAAGTTTTTCCAAGAAACAACATGATTATATATCACCTCACACCTGTTAGAATGGCTATCATCAAAAAGAGCAGTAACAAATGTTGGCAATGATGGGTAGAAAAGGGAATGCTTGTGTACTCTTGGTGGAAGTGCAAACTGGTATAGCCACTCTGGAAAACAGTATGAAGATTCCTCAAAAAATTAAAAATAGAACCACCATATGATCCATAATGAATCACTTCTGGATATTTATCTAAAGAAAACAAAAGCACTGACTTAAAAAGATATACATATAGTAGAATAGTATCTAGCCATAAAAAAAGAAGGAAATCCTACCATTCATGGCAACATGGATGGACCCTGACAACATTATACCAAGTGAAGTCAGACAGAGAGAGACAAATGCTGTATGATCTCACTTATTTGTGGAATCTAAGAAACAAAAACAAACTCATAGAGAACAAGTTGGTAGTTGGCAGAGGCAGGAGTTGGGGGTAAAGGGTAGATGGACAAACTTTCACTTATAAAATAAGTGAACCATGGGGATGTAATGTATAGCACGGTGACTGTAGTTAATGATATTGTTATATATTTGAAAGTTGCTAAAAGAGCAAATTTTAAAAGTTTTCCTCACAAGAAAAAAATTTGTAACTATGTATCATGATGGATGTTAACTATACTTATCATGGTGATCATTTGACGATATCTACAAATATTGAGTCATTATGTTATATACCTATTATGTTACATGTCAAGTATACCTCCATAAAAAATACATGACCATAATGGATTAGAAAAATATGCTTAGAAGCATATTTTGAGAAGCATTAACTCTTTTGAAGTTATACTTGGTCCTTTGAAGGAAATAATCAATAAAATTTGAAGTAGAATTCAACTTTACTATGAATTGGCTTCTACATATGGGTGACTACAGGAAGAACCAGAATAATGTACATAGTGCAAATTGGTCTGACCCTTATTATTCTGAACTACTGTTCTCAGAAAATGATAAAAGAATTAATCTGCTTAAATCCAAGACCAACCCTGGACAAGTTATCTAATCTCCTTGAACCTTGGAAATACTGATATCTACCGGTTAGGCTGTTGTGAGAATCAAATGAAATAACATTTTTCAAGACCTAGCACATATTGGGGCATCTGGGTGGTTTGGTCAGTTGAGTGTTTAACTCTTGATTTTGGCTCAGGTCATGATCTCAGCTCAGGTCACAATCTCAGGGTCATGGGATCAAGCCCAGTTGGGCTCCATGCTCAGTGGGGAGTCTGCTTAAGGCTTCTCTCTCTCCCTCTGCACCTCCTTTTCACCCATGCCACTCACACACTCTCTAAATAAATAAATCATAAATATATAATAAATAAAAATCTCTTTTTTAAAAAAGACCTATTAAGTATAGTGCTTTACTGAATGACACCTATAATATATAATTTGATTGAGTCCCTTGTTCACAGTTCCTCACCCGTTTATTAAGAGTAAGTGTAAATGGCATCCATTGACTACACTTACAATGAAATAATACATGAGAATGTCAGTTCTCATGTATTGGCTACAGCTAGTAGCCAATATGCATATATGCAGTGATGGCCAGATGTTTCTGCAATAATTTGTCACTTTTTAATTTCTGTATTTTTAAAAAATGTGGAGAAATCACAGTGAATTTAAAGAACCAAAAATTTAAAAGAGAGATTAAATAAAATATTTTGGAAATAGAAATCAGCAGAGAGTAAGGCATCTGACACACAGACTACACGAATGATGCTCCTGTAGCAGAAGGGTCTTTGGGACACACTTTTGGAATCTGCAAACATACGGTAAACAACCACTGTCTTGGCTATTTAGAGCAATGTAATCTAATGCCTGGAAATACAAATCTGGACCTGATAACCTCTTTCTACTCTAAGATTTGAGTTTATAAACTTAATACCAGGGCTTCCCAAACTTGGTTCTGCTAGATGCCAGAATCTGGTGCTTCTGTTGTACTAAAGGTGGATCTTCTCAGCTCCTATGGTGGCCCAGAGGGCCTATCACTATGACCAGCCTCCTTCATTTACTCCAAAGTATGAGACCATCACTTCTTATGTAGGTCATGAGGTGAAAAATACAGGAAATCTTTGACTTGGTCATGTAATGTACTGAAAAAGAGCTGGTATCTAAATACAAATATATTATCCATCAACTGAAAACTTTCTGCAGGCTAAATATAACCCTCTAATACACATATGGAAGCCATGACAGAAACGTATAAAATTAAGCAATTTGTAGTCTTCATGAGTCAGACTCTAGGTGTTCTTTAGATTTTAGAGGAACTCAGGTTAGAGGCATCCAACCGGGACAGGGCAGTGGCTTGGCCAATGTGACAAGGTCTCTAACTTCATGACAAGGCTGATGGAGCCCAGCCATTTTCAAAATTTGTGCCTTGGAAATCCAGTGATAGGATTCCAAATTTTCCTGACTGAAAGTCAAAACAACCTTTTGAGTTAAAAGACAGAGCTCACATTCATCATGTCCTTTGACTTTTTGCTTCTTTCTTCAGAGTCTCCAAACTGTATGGTTAGGAATTTTATTTTTACTTATTTATTTTTTTAAATTGTTTGAAACAATCTTTTTTAAAAAGATTTTATTTATTTATTTGACAGAGAGCGGGAGATATCACAGGTAGGCAGAGAAGAAGGCAGAGAGGAGGAAGCAGGCTCCCTGCTGAGCAGAGAGCCTGACGTGGGCCTCGATCCCAGGACCCTGAGATTGTGACCTGAGCCCAAGGCAGAGGCTTTAATCCACTGAGCCACCCAAACGCCCCGGGAACTTTATTTTTGAATACAGCCAAAGTAGGAATTATTCACCTATTTATTCATTTATCAACTATGCATTCATTCTCTTTTTGAACAAAAAATTTAGAGTACTAACATATTTATAGAATGACTGCTCAAAGCTATGATGATCCAATGTAAACAAAAGTTAATCGGGCCTATAAAATAATGTTAAGACAACTATAAGAGAGTATATAAGAAGAGGCATGAAGATAGATTGAGAAATAGGTTTGGGTAATTGAAAGGGAGAAATCAGCATGCAGAGTATATTTCTGAAGACAAAATGCAGTCTTTCAATCAGTTAGAAGCATTTCAGGACTTTCCATGGAACTTATTGATTTATCATTGGACATTGAATCCATAAAGAGGCATAAGTGTATGATCTCAACAGAGATTCTTATAATTCTTTCTCAGAGCCATTACTGTTGGACAATATGGCACAAATTAACATGGATAGAAAAGGCCTTCTTTTTGACAGATGAAATGTCTATTTTAAATGGCAGAAAACAGGGCTAGATCCAAAGTGCCCTCCTTTTAATTTCATAACCAAACAAATTGGTTGTTTTTAGATGACCTAGCCACAGCAAGACAAGTACCTCTCATGTGTTGATGACATGCCTTCCTATTTGGTCACAGAAGTGGTTTTGACAAGCAACTCAACCTATTGGCCAACTTATGTCAGGAAAAGCTGCTAAATATTAATTCTCCTAAAACCAAATGATCCATTTTGGCAGGCATGCTTGGACATCTAAATGGATAATATTAACCTAATCTGAATGCCATATGTAGTTCCTTAGGATCACAGTGTGTGATTTACCTGGTTAACCCTTGGTATGCAGTTGGTTTCAAAAATAACATTTTATAGAGGTCATGTTAAGATCCTCTATGGTCAAGACAGATCTTTGGTACTTCTTATGCTCAAAACCTTTGAATGCAGGCCATTTCTTTTGTCCTTATGGTACAGAATTCTGGCATTGCCATCAATTTGGGCAGACACTGAAATACTTTGTAAGAATTGTCCTTGATCTGTTTGAAAGCACTCAGCTCACTGCTGTCCAGAAGTAAAATGACTCTCCATTAAGATGAAAATATCAGGCAAGTCCTTTTTATCTTCACAAGGAAATAGCATCTTTGTCATCCACACATCATATCTTTTTTTTAATCAGAAATGGGGACTACCTGTGAGGGAACTAGACACCATTCTCAATTTTGAATTGCCTATTACTCATCTTCAGTCAAAAGCCTGGTGGAGACTATTGATACTTAGAAGAGATTATCGAAGGAATTCACCATTCACTCATCTTCAAGATTCTCCAAAATGTTACCGCATTATGCCCTCAGTTTTCATCTAAGCTTATTGTAAGAAGTAGTTCTATTCAGGCTTCTTAAAAAACAAAAAGATTTAAATTATATTATCTATTTTGCTAGTCAATGGTCCCCAAATAAAGAACCACTGGGTAAATTCCTCTCAAACTCAGGCAGTAGAATGTTACTTCTCATGTTTTCTTTACCTTGATTGCTGAGTGGCTTGGAATGAATTTTTAATGCTTCAGTTTCAGTGCTTTCCTTAGTGTGAATTTTCAAATAATCATTTCTTCATGGTTTTCATTTCTTAGCTCAAGCCTTTTATTATCTTAATGATTTTCCATGTAATCGTAAATTTTATTATAAGCTGCCTCAAATCACGCATCACTTTTGGAAGTAATATATAAATACATATGAGAAATAGCTGTTCTACATGGAGTCGATACTAGATTAGGGACTATTTGGAAGAACGTCTTAGAAAGAGCGGTCAGTGTAATACCTACAAAAGAATAATCTGGGGTATTTGTTATACAGAGGCTTAAGCCCTACCCCAGGCCTACTCGATCAAAATAGAGTTGAGGACTGGAAATCTTCATTTTCACAAGCTTCTCAGGTGACTCTTCTATAGGCTAAAGACTGAGAATCCCATAAACCCTCTTCAGGAGGATATATCTGATATTACACAAGCACTGTCTTCAGCTCCAGTAGGGCACAGATTTAGATGTTCACAAAGGACTTGATTAAATCAAATGTGTGAGAGAATGTGATATGTGCTATGAATGGCTCAAAAATAAATTTAAAAAATTATTGCTATGAACGATGAGTCATGGGGGCCTTGGCATCAAGGTGGCAGTAGGAATGGAAAGTACCTAAATGAGATTTCAAAATTTGGGGAAGAAGGAACACTGAGGCTTTTCTAGTCACATTTGGGGAGTTAAAGACAGAGGGAGAAAAGGAGAGAGAGAGAGAGAGGGACAGAAATCAGAGCTATTCTGGAGTTTGACCCTTGAACAAGTGGAAAAATGTTAATAATAGAGAATCATATAAAACAGTGAAAAGTTACAAGTTTTGTTTTATTTTAAAGATTTTATTTATTTATTTGACAGAGTGAGAGAAAGAGAGAGAGAAGCAGGTAGAGCAGCAGGGAGGGGGGGGGGAGAGAGAGAGAGTGAGAGAAGCAGGCTTCCTGATGAGCAGGGAGCCCGATGTGGAGCTCGATCCCAGGACCCTGGGATCATGACCTGAGCTGAAGGCAGGCACTTAACTGACTGAGCCACCCAGGGGCCTCAACAAGTTTAGTTTTAAAGTATGAGCTCTGAAGTGAACCATCAGTTGGAAACATAGGTGGGTAAAAGGAACCTAAACCTAGAATTCCTGAGAAAAGCCAACCTTAGTGATGAGATGTTAAAAATTTACACCTAGAGGTGAGGTGAAATTATGAAAATAGGAAATAACTCTGATGGGAACTATAGAGTGAAAACAAAGGAAGTCAAAGAAGGAAATTTGGAGAAAGACCAGTAGCAGAAAAGGCAGGAAGGAGACATGGGTCAAAAAGGAAGAGGTAAGGAGGAGAGCTATACTTCAGGAGTCAAAAGAAAAATGGCTTTCAATACAGGTTTCAAGTACCTGATGCTTCTTTACTGTCCAGGAGGGTTATAATTTCCTAAAGAATTGTGGTTCAGCAGTCTCAGAGGAGCAGAGGGGGCAGAAATAAGATGACAGAGGGAGAATGAATGGGAAGGATACACTAGCATAAAACTTCCAAGAATTCATATGGTGTAGGCTGGAGAGATATGATGGCAACATGATGGGAGAGAAGGGTTGAGAACCGAGCTGCTATTAGACTCTACAGTGCCTTCCTGAAAATGATGAAAACTTGACCCTAAGCAGACATATTCCCATGGGAGTGCTGGCATGACTTGGCCAGCAGAATACTGGATTAATTTTATCCCGACTGACCCCTGCATCTGGGCGTCTTGCTGTGGCGCACAGAGGCAACACTCCTGAGAGAAAGTGATGACAGCAGATATTCAAGCATGTTTCCAGGCCCAGGAAAAGTTTCCAGCTGTTAGGGGTAGGGGTGGCACAGAGTGTAAGTAAGAGATTGGGGGATAGGGATAACTCCTAAAGGACAATC
Organism: Spilogale gracilis; assembly: GCA_004023965.1. Lineage (NCBI taxonomy): Eukaryota > Metazoa > Chordata > Mammalia > Carnivora > Mephitidae > Spilogale > Spilogale gracilis. The sequence goes on from PITA01000615.1 coordinate 15,721, forward strand.
AAGAGAAGCATGAAATCATGGACTTAAAACACAGCTGCTCTTAGACAATAAACAGAAGGGATACAATCATTCATACCAATACCTTACTTAAAAAAAAAAACAAAAACCTCTCATCATTAATCTTTACACATAATATAGGCATGAGTGTACTCCAAACCTCCTTTTGTAGTTACAAAAGGGCCTCAGAGACTTAATCAAAATAAAAAGCTTCTGTACAGCAAAGGAAACAGTCAACAAAACAAAGAGGCAACCCACGGAATGGGAGAGGATATTTGCAAATGACACTACAGACAAAGAGCTGATATCCAAGATCTATAAAGAACTACTCAAACTCAACATCCAAAAAGAACATGAACACATCAAAAAATGGGCAGGAGACATGAAGAGGCACTTCTCCATAGAAGACACACAAATGGCTACCAGACACATGAAAAAATGTTCAGCGTCACTAGCTATCAGGGAAATTCAAATCAAAACCACACTGAGACACCACCTTACACCAGTCAGAATGGCCAAAATTAACAAGTCAGGAAACAACAAGTGTTGGAGAGGCTGCGGAGAAAGGGGAACCTCTTACACTGTTGGTGGGAATGCAAGCTGGTGCAGCTGCTTTGGAAAACAGTGTGGAGATTCCTTAAAAAATTAAAAATAGAGCTATCCTATGACCCTGCAATTACACTACTGGGTATTTACCCCAAAGATACAGACGTAGTGAAAAGAAGGGCCATATGTACCCCAATGTTCATAGCAGCAATGGCCACAATCGCCAAACTGTGGAAAGAGCCAAGGTGCCCTTCAACAGAAGAATGGATAAAGAAGATGTGGTATATATATACAATGGAGTACTACACCTCCATCAGAAAGGATGAATATCCAACTTTTGTAGCAACATGGACTGGATTGGAAGAGATTATGCTGAGTGAAGTAAGTCAAGTAGAAAAAGTCAAGTATCACATGGTTTCACTTACTTGTGGGAGGGAAATTCAGGAAGAGAAATGAAACATGAGAGACTTTGGACACAGAAACAAACTGAGGGACTTGGAGGGAGGGGGGTGGAGGGATGGGAGAGCATGGTGGTGGGTACTGAGGGCACCTATTGCATGGAGCACTGAGTGTGGGGCATGGACAATGAATCTTGGAACACTGGAAAAAATAAAATAAATTTAAAGTAAAAAAAAAGAATCTTGTAGGATGGATTGTAATTGGAGAAACTCTTGATTTCTAAAATAAGTAGACGTGTATATATGCATGTTTGTGTGTGCATATGTATGAATATGTCTTTGGGCATATACAAATGTATGTGTGTACGTATTCATATATGTGCATACACATTCATGTATTTCCTAGCTTTGTCAGATGAAAGCGTCAAGAAGCAAAGACAGCCCCATAGGCATATGCACACCTAGTGCTCAGATCTTTGTCTCTAATCAGTCCCTACTTAAAAAAAAAAAAAAAGGCTTTGCATAGAAATGGCTGATTAAAAGATTGGGGCAGGTAGGTACAAGATTAGACTGGAACACTTTATTATACCAGAAAGTAATGGATTGCTTATAAGACGGTAAGAACTCAAGAGCTAGATCGAAGAGGCTCAGACTAGCTAAATCTGGGACAATTTCTGCACCAAAATAATTTAAGTGCTAAAATGAATTATAAATAATGGGGAAATAATTCATGAATTTTTATCTATAATAAATAGATAATTAAATAAATACCAAAACTGAAAACGGTAGCATTGGAAAATCATAATTTTGCAACCATCTTAGCAAGGATCAGATTAGATAAGAATTATCAACTAATGTTAAATATATGGAAAATTTTGAGGCAGAGAGGCTGGTTTTAAAGTGTTTCTCCATAAAATGATCACAATTACCATCACTGATGGGGAACAGAGGCATTGTGTGTTTCCCAATATGATACCCCACGAAGGACAGAACACTAACATTCCTATTGAGAATGTATGGCTTCGATCTAATCATGAGGAAATATAAGATAAACACAAAATGAGAAATAATGTAGTTTTAAAAAGGGTTGGGAGAGAGCTAGTCTTTTAATTGTCAATGTCATAAAGAACAAAAACAAAAACAAAAACAAAAAAAGGCTGGGGAAATGTTTCCAGATTAAAGGAAGCTAAAGAGATAGGACAACTAGATTAAATACCTACTTTGTGTAGTGAAGAAGGGAACAATGCTGTAAGGAATATTATTAAGGAAACTGACAATATTGGAATGTGAAAGGTAGATTAGCTAAATCTATGAGAGCAATATAAACTTTTGAAGTTGATAATTGTACTATGGTTCTTTAAGAGAATATACCTATACCCATAGTAAGAAATATTCACTGAAATACTTAGGAAGAAAAGGCCATGATGTATGGAACTTATTTTAAAAAAAAATAAAAACACTAATTTGAAAAGATAGATGCCTTACTATGTTTACTGCAGCTTTATTAACAATAGCCAAAATAAGGAAGCAACCCACTGTCCCTGGATAAATGGATAAGGAAGATGTAATATATACATACAATGAAATATTACTTGGCCATAAAAAAGAATGAGAACTTGCCATTTGTGACAACATGGATGGACCTAGAGGGTATTATGCTCGATGAAGTAAGTTGGGAGGAGAAAGACAAATCCTGTACTATTTCACTTATATGTGGAATTTAAACAAAATGAAAAAAAAATCCCAAGGCTCTTAAATACAGAGAACAAACAGGTGGTGGCTGGAGGGGAGATGAATGGGGGGATGGGTGAAATAGATACAGGGGCTTAAGAAGTATGAACTTCCAGTTATAAACAGTCACAAAGATGAAAAGTACTGTATAAGGAAGATATGAATAATACTGCAACAATGTTCTATGGTGACAGAAGGGGACAACACTTAATCATGAACACTGAGTAATGCACGGAATTGTTGAATCAATATATTATGCTCCTGAAACTAATATAACATTTGATGTTAATTATACTTCAAAAATAAAAAAAATAAAACAGATGGGGTAAGATATTAACAATAGGTAAACCTGACGAAAGTGTACTATTTTTATTTTTGCAAGAGTTTGTAAACCTGAAACTATTATAAAAAGTAAAAAACAGTTGAATTTGTTATTTTAAATGTTTACAGTTAAGGGTGTTGCCAGGGTGAAATTCAACAAATATGATCAAGGAACTCTGCAATCTTAGGAAATATCTCTTAAAGATAATGAAAAATTTCGAGGTAAATTTTTTTGGAACCTGAGACTTCAGTATTTACTCTTAAAGCAAGAGGACCTCTGGGCAAAAAAGACCCATGTGAAGAAAAACCATATAAAGAATGTTAGGAATCAGCAAATCTCCCATTTTCATGTCATTACATTAAAATTTGTTTTATTTTATATAATTGTCTCTCTCCACCACCTCTTTCAGATATGAACAAAATACATGGAAGGGAAATTGTATCTCTGAAAGTATTTACCAAGCAAAATGTAATGATAAAAACATATGTTCCTACCAGAACACTAATCTAGTCCTTCATGATTAACTATTACGCTTTTCTTTCATCAGGCTCTGACCTTTAAGGTGTTCCTGTCATGTGTGTTTTTCATGCCCAACTTTTCTGGAAAATGTGCAGAGGTCATAATGAGGCATAATTATATACAATATATAATTTTCTTTGGCTTTTCTCAAGTGCTAATTTAGCTATCATTTCTTCCTATAGAATTTTATAAGAAATTATTTTTAAGCGAAAGTCTTTTCTTCAGTTTTGGCCTGAATTATATGTTCAATAAATAATACAGACAGGAAATTTAGCAATGTGTCTATAAAAGTCAAGTGAACTCTGTAAAATAACTCCTTATTTATCTGGATGGAAAACGAATTTCTGAGACAGCTTTTTTCCCTCCATACTCTGCCTTTATGCAAAGGAAGCCACGAATAAGTAGCCTAGCTCTCTTCATCCTCAGTCTCCTTATTGTAAAATGGGTATCACCAATGAGCCCAGTGCCTGGTACCTAGTAAACACTTAGGTGATAATGGGTTATTTTATTATTATTTAGATTGATTTAGAAAAACTAATATCCAGAGTATGTCTACTGACCTAGCCAGATTTCCTGTAAGTTACTCATTTACTCTATGAAACAGTAATCGGTAATCGCTATGGTGATGCCAAGTGGTCAAAGATTATTTGTCTGAAAATGTTCAAGTTGCCAGCAAGTCACAGGTGATCTAAATAAGCAGACCCTTAGGTTAACAAGAATAGTCTGGTTTACAATCATTCCCAATCAACCGGAATCTGTTTTCTTTTCCTTTTAAAAAATAATATACCTATTGGATATTATTTCATTCCTATTGAATATGCCTCTTAGCCTTTAAATGATTAGTAATTTTATTTTCTAAAAAAATGTTTCTACATATAGTCTGCAAGGAAAGACATGACTGGTGAGAGAGTGATCCTGAACTTAGAAAGTTCTTAAAGTCTTTAGGAGAGAGCCAGAATGGGTGTATATTATAAAAAAAGAACTGTTTTCATTTTACAAAACCTTGCCATGAGCATCATTAGTCATTTGAGATCAGCAGGGATAAGAGAACCCTATATGAAGATTGATTTGATTTCCATGCCACCTTAATGACAAGGTAAGTTTTCAGCAACTTGGATCTCTACATAAAAAGCTATGTCAAGGGGCGCCTGGGTGGCTCAGTTGGTTAAGCGACTGCCTTCAGCTCAGGTCATGATCCCGGAGACCGGGGATCGAGTCCCACATCGGGCTCCCTGCTCGGCGGGAAGCCCGCTTCTCCCTCTCTCACTCCCCCTGCTTGTGTTCCCTCTCTGGCTATATTTCTCTCTGTCAAACAAATAAAAAGTCTTAAAAAAAATATTTAAAAAAAAAAAAAATTTATGTCAAAATAAATGAGATGCTCCTGCAAGCAAGCACGCACGCGCACACACACACACACACCGAGGGGGTTACTTGTTTTGAGTTGCCGACAGTGTAAGCAACTTGATCAACTCATACTAGAAGACTAATTCTATACACCTTAAAAGTATTTCTTATAAACCGGTGGTTAGGGAATATTGGGATTTAGAGAGGATCTTTTGCGTTTTTATGTTCCTAATACTTTCTGTCATTTTAGTCCTTGAATAAATTTTGCTGAATTATGTTTGTTTTATGCCTGTAACGGCCCATTTGTTTACGGGGAGGTAGGATGTGTTTTTCATGGCAGGGGTAAGGGTAAGGACAAAGAAATAGGTTAATAATTTTAGTGTTTTTATTAAATCATGTATTAATTTTTATTAAATTGACAAAAATCTATTATGGTACCTCTTGATGGTGTGGAAAAAATACCAGATTACACGTCAGTAATCCTTGTCCAAATTTCCACATAAAATGAATGTAGAAGGGAGAAAGTATTGTCGCCACCTGGGAAGTGGACGAACAGGGCAGCTTCCGTGGTAGAGACCCAAAAGGTTTTGTGCACCGCTGGCAGACGCTGATCTTCCATATCCGATGCCTCTGTCGTTAGCCAGGGGTGAAGTCACCTGGGCTAACTCCTCAGCATCAACCATTTCTCCAGTGTACATGGGAGGCCAAATTTTGTTGCATTTTGTATTTGTTTGCCTTAAATTCACTTTTTCAAAGAATGGACTCACCAGAAAGCTTGCGGTCTTCATCGCCGTGGAGCGTAGGGGGCTGTACATCCATGTGCAGGGGTGTCGATTCTCTTCTCTTTGGAAGTCCTCTCCCAGGTTTTGGGGAACTTCTTTTCAAATAAGAGAGCACAAGCCTCAGCATCAGTGATTCTTAAACATGTTGTCATAAGGGATTTGTAACCAATAATAAGGTACCAATAATTTTAAATAATTTTAGGGTGTCTGGGTGGTTTAGTCTATTAAACCTCTGCCTTTGACTCAGGTCATGATCCCAGGGTCCTGAGTTCCAGTCCCACATCTGGCTACCTGCTAATTAGCCTGCCTCTCCCTCTTCCCCACGTGTGCTCTCTCTCATTCTCTCTCTCAAATAAAAAAAATAAAAATCTTTAAAAAAAATAATTTTTCGGGGCGCCTGGGTGGCTCAGTTGGTTGAGCGACTGCCTTCGGCTCAGGTCATGATCCCGGAGACCGGGGATCGAGTCCCACATCGGGCTCCCTGCTCGGCGGGAGGCCTGCTTCTCCCTCTCTCACTCCCCCTGCTTGTGTTCCCTCTCTCACTGTGTTTCTCTCTGTCAAATAAATAAAATCTTTAAAAAAAAAAAATTAAAAAAAAATAATTTTTCAAGTACAAATTAGGTTTAATTCAAAGTTATGTATAGAGTAATGTCACTCCATTCAGCTGCATTATGATCCCCTTTATGACAGGGAACAGAAGGGGGAGGGGCGTCTTTCCTCACAGGAAATCCTTCAATCCTTGTTAAAAGCCTGGGTCTCACAGATGTGAACATCTTCCAAGTTGTGTGTGTTACAACAGAAAAGAGAAGGAGAAAAGTTGCTTTACGTAGGTCGTTTTACTTCAAAACACAAGTACATGTAATCTTTGCATATTTTCTGCTTTGGTGAGGGTCCATCAATCAAGAAGCAGAACCTTCTCAAGGCATTTGGCAAAATACCTTTGCAACAAGAAGCCATAATAACGTGGGCCTGACTTGCACACATCATTGGATTGTTTTTCTCTCAAAATGCAACTACACAGCAAGTCTCCTATTGAGGGACCATTGCTATCTAAAAGGTATGTGATTGCTTTCTAAGGAAGAGAAAATGGCTAAAAAAATCTTCCTTGAGTGTCCCTTCCACAGGCATGTGGCAGCGGGAGGTTGTAGGGCTCTCCATGGCGAATTAAGGAAAAAAACTAATAAGGTTGTTTACTTTTGAACATCTTCTATACAGTAAGAATGCCCACCTGTGGCCATAGCAGGGTCTGTGATGAATACTTATTTCCTTGGCAAATTCAGGTTAATTATGACCAGCATGTGAAAAATGTAAGTGTATCTTACACAATCAGTGATCATGGTTTTTACCCTTTACTTGGGATGAAAAATAAATTAGAAAAAAAAAAAAAAAACCCAACTCTTTGAAATGGCCTGGATTTAAAAATGCTTTAGAAAAACATTTAGAGAAAGGATTCCAGTTTATCAGTGAATTGAAGTGAGTTTAAATTATGCCAATTTTCCTGATGGTTCTGATTGAACTAATGACTTAGTCTGTAATTGACTAACCCTCTAAATCAATCAAAGCCAGGCTGTAATAAGTGAACTAAACTTAAGTCCTTAAACCGACTAGGGATGTGGAATAACCTTTTTTTTTTTTTTTTTTTTTTAAGATTTTATCTATTTATTTGAGAGAGAGAGTGACAGAACATGAGAAGGGAGAAAGTCAGAGGGAGAAGCAGACTCCCTGTGGAGTTGGGGAGCCCAATGTGGGACTCTATCCCGGGACTCCAGGATCATGCCCTGAGCCACCCAGGCACCCACAGAATAATCTTTGAGTGTATGAAACAAGGCATACTTTATTTTACTAAAGGTAATATGCAACTAAAATTGACAACTCAACAAAATCTAGAAAGCAAAAAATAACAATGGCAGATGCTAATATGTTACATTGATTTTGCAAAAGGGACTCCATCTACCTTTAAGAAAATGGTGTCAGAATTTAGAACACTGTAGATCAGAAATGGGAAAGCCTTTTTCATAATGGACCAAAAATATTTTTGTAAATATTTCAGGCTTTGTGTGCCACATGGTCTCTGCCTCAACTACTTAATGCTGCAGTTACAGTGCAAAAGCAGCCATAGACAACATGTAAACAAATGTGTGTGGCTATGTTCCAATAAAACTTTATTCACGGACACCAAAATTTGAATTTCAAATAATCTTTACATGTCATGAAATACTCTTCGGTTTTTTTTTTCAACCATTTAAAAATGCAAAAACCATTCCTAGCTCATAGGCCAAACGATAAAAGGCAGTGTGCCAGATCTGGCCCAAACCATAGTTGACCTCTGCCTTCAACTACTAAAGCATGAGCTGTAAGAGTAACTTGTGAACTTCAAGACACATCAAGAATGTTAGTGACTCATTCCTTCTTCATTTAAGAGTAGCTACTGAACGCAACATCACTTATGCCCTATACTTGACAAAAACGTTTATTTACCCTGAGTTGAATAATGGAAAAAAAACCCAACTGGACACATCCAGATTGTGGGTCATTTTATAAAACTGGCCTGGATTTTTCAGAAATGTCAGTTATGAAGGACAAAGGAAAGAAAGACTAAGAGCATAGGGAAACTGTTCAAAATGAAAAAGACATGAAAACTAAAATCAATGCAAGATATTTGTTTGGATCTGGGATTAAAACAAAAACAATTGCAAATGGACCTTATTAGGGCATTTGAATAAATTTGAATATAGATCAGATATAGATTATTAGATATTGTTGTATCAGTGCTATAGTCCTTGTGTGTTAGAATGCTATTGTAGGGGTGCCTGGGTGGCTCAGTTGATTAAGCAACTGCTTTCAGCTCAGGTCATGTTCCCGGAGACCCGGGATCGAGCCCCACATCGGGCCTCCTGCTCCACATCGGGCCTCCTGCTCCACATCGGGCCTCCTGCTCCACATCGGGCCTCCTGCTCCACATCGGGCCTCCTGCTCGGTGGGAAGCCTGCTTCTCCCTTTCTCACTCACCCTGCTTGTGTTCCCCTCTCTGGCTATGTTTCTCTCTGTCAAGTAAATAAATAAAATCTTAAAAAAAAAAAAAAGAATGCTATCGTAGACTTGTAGAATGACACTTCTGTTCTCAGAGGATGTAGACTAAAGCATTTAGATGAAGTGTTAGGATCTGAAATTTAATTCAAATGGTTCAACACAAAAGTGTGTGTAGAGACAAAGAGATGAAACTAATGGAGTAAAATATTAATAAACATATCTGAGTGATGAGTATGCAAATATTATACTATTTATTCAGCTTTTATATAGGTCTGAAAATAATCAAAATAAAAACTGAAAAAATGGGGCGCCTGGGTGGCTCAGTGGGTTAAAACCTCTGCTTTCAGCTCAGGTCATGATCCCAAGGTCCTGGGATTGAGGCCCACATCCACATCGGGCTCAATGCTCAGCGGGGAGCCTGCTTCCTCCTCTCTCTGCCTGCCTCTCTGCCTACTTGTGATCTCTCTCTCTGTGTCAAATAAATAAATACATAAATATTTTTTTTTAAAGAAGGAACAATTATTTTTAAAAAACTGAAAAAATGTATAAAAAAAGACAGTTGTAAATTTAGTTCATTCGGAGGGGTGGGGGGATGGGAGCTCCTGGTGGTGGGTACTGAGGGCACGTATTACATGGAGCACTGGGTGTGGGGCATAAACCATGAATCTTGGAACACTGAAAAAATAAAAAAAAATTGTGATGCTTGAAAAATTAGGTATTCATCAAAATTCTAAGATAATGATAAACTCATTTGGAGATTAAAATAATTTGACTCATAAGAAATAGCTGGATTATTTCAGTGTGTTTTGATAGTTCCATCTAACTTGTTCCTAGGAATTTTAGCATGGGTAAAACCTAAGCTAGATGAACCAAACATAACAAAATCATCAAATTCAGATTCTCTAAATTTAGATTGTTCTGCTGTCATGTAAGATGCATGTTTATTGTGACCAGAAATATGAAATATTTTTCTGTAATTAAAATTTTCAGATACAAAAGACATTTCACTTCTAGTAGTCAGATCCAGATCGTTCTGTTTTTGCTCATGAGGTTTTTGAAAATGTAGAGAAACTAGAAAGAAAACAAAATAAATGGGTCATCACTTAATTTGGAGCAATCACTCTATTCAAGGACATGAAAGGCACTTTCACAAGAAAAACTGTAAACCCTTCGTAGGCAGACTGTGTTCTAGTTGCCTTTGTATCTCTAAGGCCAAACACAATGCCTCACACAAGTAGCCACTCAATGAATATTTGCTAAATGACTGACTGAATGAATGAATAAATAAATGGAGGGGAGGACCCAGCTTTATATGGAAAAAGGTTAGGTTTGGATTTGATGTAAGGAAAAGATTCAAGATGACTCCGGCACTAGACTGGTCCACTAAAGGACATAATGGATCAATTATTCATTTATTTATTTATTTATTGAAATTTACAATAATAGAATAAACATATATCTTGAATATACTTTTAGAGAAAACCACTTAAATGTTCAGATATTTTTCTACATGTATGATGATAAAGATAGTTCCTCAATTTCAAGGATTCTGTCTGCTAACATTCACTCAGGTTGAAATGGATCTGAAAATCATGACAAGTCAAGGGCAGTTGAGGGAATGAAGAACAAAAATCATAGCAGCTGGGAGAAGACGAGTAACTGGCCTCAGTTATTTTCAAGGATGCCATAAGAAATAATGCGCAGAATTACTCTGAGCAGCCCATCAGGAAAGAACCAGAACTGAGAGCAAAATTAAAGGCAGAGGGAAGGGAGCACTATGTAGATTTTAGCAACCGAAGAAAGACCCTTCTAACAAAGACACACACCCAACCAGCTTGCCTTAACAAATAATGAATCACTCAGTGGAAGCGTTAGGCAGAGCTGGTGTGACCATTTTCAAGGATGGCTGGGGACATAGTGCCCACACACAGCAAGAGATTGAAGCTATCCCATCCCTTCCAACCAGAAAAAGCACTGTTCAGTAGAAGTCATTTTACAAATTCAGTGTTAAAATTAAGTAGGTAATTAATAAATATTTGTAATACCACAAGGTCTTCAGTGAGCACATAACAGGTAAGGGGAACATCAGCAGCAGCTTGTTCCCGTAGGTATAGACCTTAGCATTACCCAAGGAAAACTTAGGTTGTCTCAATATGTCAAATAATACCATACCTTAACAGAGATCCCAAATGCTCTGAGGTGTTTCAAAGACTACATCTCCGGCCACTATCCCTGTGTCCTGTTATTTCAAGCCTAGCTCATTTTCTACACCTGCCTTCTGATGAGCCATTTATCTCTAATCTCTCCCCCCTGCTATCATCTTGACCACCGTACTGGCTGGCTGCCTAAAACTTCTTTTGAACTATGACTACTATTCAGAAGCCTAGAATGAGTAATCAATTTAGAAATATGTATGGAAAAGATTAGAAGAGACCTAACAATAGTTATTAAAATGGTAACATTATAGACTGATATTTTTTTTTTAATGTGCTTGGTGTTGTATGTACTCATGTTCTATGGTAAATAAAATCAGGTGCAAAGAAAGACTTTCCTTACTACCTACCATATTACATACAAAAGCTCCAACTGAAACTTTTTTTTAAAGACTCCTCATTCAGTCTCCCAGTTGACCTTCTGCCCACTACCCCTGTAATAAAGCCTCACGCATTTTCTGTTGTCTAATGTTCTGTTCCCTTTTAGCCCTTCTCTTCAGCCTTATCCCTCTTTGCTACTTCTGTCTTTGTGCCTCATTTACCACTTTGCTCTCTTCCTTGCCTGCAGGACAATTATTGCTTCTCATTTGTGTGTTTAGCCCATCGGGGCTGTAGGTAAGCCTCCTGAGGACAGGGCCTTTGTTCTTCTATGCATCTCCCACATCTAGAATAGTCCTTGCAGATAAAAAGTGTTAATTAACTAGCAGTTGAATGAATGATTGCATAACTTATTTTCCTAGTTGTTTATGTTTTACCGTACGTCTCTCAAAATGAAAAGGTACATGTCACCCACACTGCCTAATTCAATACTTAAATTCAATGAATTTTTACTGAATACCTACTGTGTATCAGGCACTTTAGTAGGTGTTAGGATATAAATTTAAAACGCCTTTAAGAAGAGTAATAAAGACCAGATGGAATATTTCTCAGCTAACTTCTTTTAACACAAAATAAATACACCTGAAATCTATAATCTAAGTCAAAATAGTCATATTTTCTAGGCCATCTTTCTAGCAAAGCCATTCAAAAGAATTACATAAAATAAATATGAGACTGACTAGGTAGCTTAAAATCCAATATTAAACCATTAATGATAAGTACCAATAAAAAAATCTAGGATAGGGTCTTACTAATTTGGGGGAACTGGCATTTAATCATTTGTAGTCCAAGATCCATATAGTGATCAGAAAGATTTTGAAAATTGTGAACACTTCATGTGTAGTTTAAGTAATTTTAAGCCTCTTACATAATGTGGATATTTTGGAAGCTACCAGGTGATATAGTTTTTCCAGAATCAGATGTAATAATTTGGTAAAGAACACAGGTAGGAGAGATCACTGATTTTTCTTTTCCCCCAATAAGCTATGTTTATTAGCCAATTTTAATTACCATGCAATCTAATGGTTTAAGGCTTATATTTCCCACATCACTAGACATCATAAACATGAAAGCATTTTATACTGTCATTATACATCAATGTTTGTACTTGGTTATACATATATACAGAAATTATTCACACATCTTAACCTTGCTATTTCCTCCTTTCAAACCAACATAATTTTACTGTGAAAGCAGCTTTTTAATAAATGGTATAAGAAATACAGCAAGGCACACTTTTTTAAAAAACTTTTTTCTCATTACCACCTCAAGAAGCATAGAAAACGAAAATGTTGTACATAATTTAACAGTAGAATGTCACCAGTTTATAATATACAACACCATATAGTTGTTTCTTGAAGTGCTGCATAGATAATTGTTTTTAAAATAAAGTAAATAAAATGGCGCTTTTAAAAGTTGCTTAATTTTGAAAGAAGGACCAGTGTTTCTTCTGTATGCTGCAATCAAATCAAATGTTGGCCTTTTAGGTAAACCTCTTTCAATAAACATAGGCATCATACCATGAAAAAAAAATCCAGATTGAAACATGAAATTGGTCAAGTACTGGCGGGGGAGGGGAGGTCATTCCAGACAGGTGAATTTAATGGACCATCGATTTGGTGGACTGCAGAACTTTAAAGAGTAGATGGGGAGGCAGGAGGCAAACGGAAAAGTCTCGCTGGAGAGGCGGGGCTGGTAGAGGTAGCTCGGGACAGGCATCAGGAATCGTGGGAGAACAAGCAGCTTCGCTGAACTTCAAAGACAATTACCTAAAGAAAACCAGTGCACAATCCAGATCACAAGGCTCATGTGGACAAATCACATCCGGAGGGAAGATTCGTCTTGGGAGAGGTCAATGGAACAAATGGCAGTGACGTGATGAAACCACAGACTAGCCCAGGGTGGGACTAGGAGGCCACCCCTGAGTCAGGCTTATCTACAAGAAACAAAAAAGTGATAAGAAAAGGTATCAGAAATGTCTGTTTCATTTGTAAAACCGAGCCCTCTGAAGAAGCCTGCCATTTTGGAACTACCTGCTGATCCTCTGAAATAAAAGCATACACAAAACATAGTGGTTTTAATAGCCCAAGGTTCACATTACTGACAAAAATGTTTCAGAATCTATTGAGAAATATCTTGATTTTTTTTTTAAAGACATGGTTTTAAAGAAAACAAGAAAAATCACGTTTGATCTTTACTCTGCATATCGTCCACTCTTTCGTTTGTGAACTCAGTTCTGAACACTCAAGAGAACTTCAAATCACTATGAAAATGTGAGGCTACTGATGCCAAGAGATGCAGCCAAGTATCCACAGTGATTCACAGCCTGGGAACCTGGACCCTCAGGTGGTTTAACCTTTTCCTCGGGGACTGTGTGTGTGATAGTGGGACTGAACAATTCCACCATTATAGCGTGGTGAAATATTCACAGCTTTGTTATAATCCCAATGTTTCAGCCCCTTGCCGGTGAAAGGATGTAACTTGGGCTTCTGGCTCTAACATGAAGGCATTTCATTCAAGGTACAGACACCCTGTGCAAATAACAATGACTCAATTATCTCTGTACATCTTGATGGCTAGATACAAACTTGTTCCAAACTCAGTCAGTTCTGCCGATTTCTAAGGGGTTGAAAGCAACAAGCTGAAAGTGAGGAACAGCTGAATTCCAAGGATACCCAGTACAAGATACAATTACTTTAAGTCCTCTGACCAGCTCTCAAATAAAGCAGGTGTTTGCTTGTCTGGATTTAAACCGAGTTCTGGTGTCTGATATCAGGTTGCTTTATTGTCTTTTTAGAACTAAATATTCTCCTTCTCCGTCTTTCTCCTTCTCTATAATCTTGTAACTTCGGCAAATGTGGTTTGGCTGAAGTCACAGGAAGTTGAGGAGAGAAGGGAGGTTCTCAAGAACAGGGAGAGAGAGACAGGAACAGATGGGACAAAATTTGGTACAGTGAAATACTGCAGTAATTCAAGAAAGAGCATGGTGCATTGTTCAAAGGCTGAGGCCATGGCTCACTTGAAATATGGACACTGAGTAAAGGAATCCTTAGGCGAGGCAACGCTGATCTTACTAAATGCCGGTATTTAAATTCTCTCTGGCTAATCAGTTCTTTCAACTTGGCCCACTTGGAAAGGGGCAGGCACAATGGCTTGAAGCACAGATCTGGGGTGTGTTAGTGTATGTGGTGTGAGTGTGTGCAATGACCAGTGAGATTTCTGTTACTGAGCACGGCAGAGCAAGTTGTTCAGAAGGGCTGGATAATTAAAAAGCATTTCCCATCTCCCAGAACCTTGACTTACTAAGTGATTTTAAAGGTAAATTTGGTGAGAGTCCACTTGCATTGTTTAGCAAAAAATGAATAACACTATCACCAAGAGTAGTTTCTTAAACCTGCTTGGCCAGCTGTGGATCATATTAAACACGGTGTCAATCCAACCAATAGAATAAGAATTTATGTTGTTTATATACATGAGAAATGTTTGCTCTCAAAGTTTTCTCAGTTTGTAATGACTGAGTAGGAGCAATTTTACTGGGTATGTGTATACTTGAGCATTCATGAGTACAAGTAATTGTTGAAAATCTAAAATCGATGAGCTACCCACAGTCACATCTGCAGACCAATAAAACAGGAAAAGCAATGGAGTAAAAAGTTCTGAAGGAAATACGTGCATCCTAAATACAGACCCTCCAACACACACACACACACCCCGCACACGCTAAAACAAAACTGAAAACCAGAGTAAACTGAAAAGAAAAAAAAAAAAAGGACACATTGGCTGCATGTGATGAGTGAAATTTTTATAGCACAGGATTTATCCAGCCTAAAGTTCACGGTGAAATCATTCACCAAAGATCAGAGGCTTATGATGAGGATTATGAAGAAATAACTGTCAGAATACAGCAAAAAGATTAGTGCAAAGTACGTCTCTTAGGCAGGTCCTAGGAGGCACTCCAGACATACATTATGTGCTTCCTCCAAATGAGGCAGAAATATCTGAGTCTATCCAGTTACCTTTCCTTTGATGTGATTTGCTGTAACTGACCTCTCTATTTTGGTAGAAACATGGCACATTAATGAAAATAGTGAAAAGCACAGCGGTGTGCCTAGAAATCAGTGTAGATGCATCCTGTGTGAGACCATGTTTAAAACTTCAACAGTGTCAGTGGGTTTTTAATTAGAACAGTAAATGAACCACCTCAAAACCTTTCTGAAAAATATTTCTTGGTATGGATGCAGACCGCAGCTGCTGTTCTAAGCTGGAGCTCTCTTCCAAATGACATAACTTCATCATCTAAGAATTTATTTCTGGAAAAAAAAAAAAAAGCCCACCAAATTGAACATGGTGTATTTATTATCCTGATAGAACACCCCAACTGATGGTTTCGAAATCGCTTTAAAAAGTAGAGCTTTTTCCCCCTTTTGAACTTTGTAGGAAGAACAATGACAACAGTGAAGCTTTTATAGACACGAAGTCTCATATTTGCCTAATAACTTTACGAGGGATTCCTGATACTGAGCACCAAAGGCATGTCAACCTTTTGCCATTAAATAACTTGTCTGGGTTGGTAGTATTTTAACAAAATGTAAATATCTATGCCCAGGTACCCAGAGCTAATGAAGGGTGAAAAATGAAGGCACCCAGATATCTGGGATGCGTG
Organism: Spilogale gracilis; assembly: GCA_004023965.1. Taxonomy (NCBI): domain Eukaryota; kingdom Metazoa; phylum Chordata; class Mammalia; order Carnivora; family Mephitidae; genus Spilogale; species Spilogale gracilis. The sequence continues at coordinate 31,644 of PITA01000615.1, forward strand.
ATACCAAAAAACTGAATAGGACCAGTGAATGTGGCTATTTAAATGGCCCTTGGCTGATCACAAGTCACTTGGGGGCGATGTTAGTTCTGCAGAAGTAAAATCTGGCTGTGTCTCCCATTGTCTGAGACAAGGCCAGGGACCACATCTCGGGGCGGCTCCACAAAGTATCACTGACCGGCAGGTGGGCTAGCTGATAGTTTTGCATCATCATGCTCCTGCAGTGTGAGGGCTGTACCCACCCAACAGCACAGAGACAGAGCTGCTTATCATTCACATTTCCATTCCCAAGCTATGTCATGGACAGAAGAAACTCCCAAACTATCTAAAAGGGAAGGGTACGACCCGGGGGCTTGCTTCTCCACCGTCAGTGCTGCTGGAGCTCCTCCGGGTCTCCTCCCGGTCACATGACATCATGCTCTGAGGGGCGTCACTTTCAAGCCTTTATCCCCTTGCAGAAAACAAAAATCAGCCAGGCTCCACCAGCCTTTCTGCGGAGCTTCGCGGAGCCAGCAGTAACAATCAGTACTAACAGAACTCGTTTAGAAGCAGCTTCTAGAATTGCAGTTACTCTCCCTTAATGGTCAGCTTTACTGCATGCTGATGGAGAATGTGATTATGAGGTGGACGTGTTTCACAGAAAATACAATCTCTCCTACTTTTGTTCTCACTTGCGGCCAATTGTAAATTGAGTCTGAAACATATAAAATTAGTTGAGCTATATTAGTAAGTAGGATGTCTTTCTTCAATTTTGCATAACCGAGTTTATTTTTAGGGTATATATATGGTATAGATTCCCCCCTCCCCATTTCTAGCAGCTCTACACAGAATCACACATTTTAATGAGCTTAGGGCACAGGTGTTGCAGGAAAAAAAAATAATGATGTTTGCCATTCATCTTTCAAATTAAATAATGTGTTTTTAAATAGTAACTTTTTTCATAATACATTATGGGAACAACATTTATCTGTCACATTTTAAAAGATGTATTTGTAATAAATGTAAATTACTTTTAGAAAATCAGTAATTAGGCTCATCAAAAAATAAACAATCTGCCACAAAAAAGATAATCTTTAGCATAGTTAAGTATAATAACTGTTATTTGAATAAGTTAACAAATTAGGGTAGATTGCTTCTGTAATTCATTTCCTATAGCACGAGTTTAGGTTACAGCATTAAGCTTCTGGAGTGGGGAGTGGAGATGGCATTTCACCTCATACTTTGGTGAAATATAACTCTCACATTCAAAAGCTCAAATTTTCTTCTTTAGACTTGATTGAGAAAGTATATTCATCACTGGGGCTTAGAAATGGAAAATAACAGAATTTTTGTGTCACTTTTTGAGCTATACCATCATCTCAGAATTATCAATCAATAGCTGTCTTATTAAATATGAAGAGTGGAATGACTTTCTTAAAAATTTTGATGGAAATCAGCCTGTCACCTTCAGGCAAAATTCAAAAAATTCTGTTTTTATCAAAACGCCATTAACTTGTCATGTATTCTCTCCGCATTTGCTTTCTGAGCCTGTTCTTGGGTCTGTGTGTGGGTAAATAAGAGCCTCTTCTTTAACATCAACTTTCCCCTCCTGTTTGAGTCCTCAGCCTTGACCATGATTAGGAGCTGTGACAGCACAGCCCTCCACTGGGGAAGCAAATGTGATGATAGTTACATTAGACAGAAGCATAAAAGGAAGGCCCAGATCAGGAGATGCAGCCTTTAACCTAATCATTGTTCATTTCCAAGCACCCGAGGGAGCGGGCCGCTCTGTGTGCAGGAAACTGAAGTGGGGAGCATCGTCACTGGGCATGCATTTTGATCAGAGGGTATAATTGCAACTGGGAGAGCCTTTTTGCTCCCTCAGTGGCAGAATGTGAGGTCCTAAATTATTCGGCTACTTGCTCAAATTTAGCATTCCTCTTGCCAGGATTGTGTAATAAAGATAATGTCACTAAAAATGTCACTTGTGACAGTCTCTCCCCATTTTGCCTTACAGTTACTTGCATTGTTGGGAATGTTTCTTCCACCTAAATACGTCTTGTTCAGATAAATGTCAGCCATGACCAGTAACTGGGACTGGTCTTCTCTCCTATCATGGCATTACTGACTCAAACTCATAGTTAAATTATATATAGATGTATATTACATATATGTTAAAAATATACTGGGGTGCCTGGGTGGCTCAGTGGGTTAAAGCCTCTGCCTTCGGCTCAGGTCATGATCTCGGGGTCCTGGGATCAAGGCCCACATCGGGCTCTCTGCTCGGCAGGGAGCCTGCTTCCTCCTCTCTCTCTGCCTGCCTCTCTGCTTACTTGTGATCTCTCTGTCAAATAAATAAATAAAATCTTTAAAAATATATATATATATATATATTAAGAATATATATTAAAAACATGAGGAGCATACATACCTTTCAATGAGATGATTTTCATGCGTGGAGAGGGTTGCATTCTACCTATGCATATTTCTATCTTGTTCTTCATGAAGATTTAGAAGATTTTCTTCACAGGTTAAAGTTTTGGGATTGGGACACAATGCAGCCTTGTCTTTGGGCTGTTTTGCCTTCGAGGAGAGTTCTGGAACTCTGGCTTTGGCTGAAGCACCATTATGTTCTTCTGGTATTCCTGATTCGCCTGCATTTTCTGAACTATCCTTTTCACTGCCCAGCCTTGAAGTGGTTAGCTCCGAGCTTTCCCCACAGATCGCAGTTTGGGGTAAACTATCTGCTTCCTTTCTGACATCAGATTCTTCCTGATGGGGAGGAATTGGAAGAGCCACCATGTCTACTTTCTCAGCTAAGAGAGACGTATCACTGAACTCAGGAGAGCCCGCTGCTGTTTGTTGGGGCACAGCAGCCTCAGTGGAAACAGCAGGTTCGGTTGGAGGAGGGTTGGAGAGGCCGGGCTCATCTCCATCTGAGTTGTCATCCACACAGGCCTCAAAGAAGCATTCGGGGTCCTCCTTGTCTTCTAAGCCAGAGTCGGTACTGTCCAGTGGCAATGGAGTGCTGCTCTTCTCTTCCACGTAACTGGTGACCTCCCCACAATCACTGTCATGAGACGAGAGAGATAAGTAGGAATAAAAGTCCCCTTTTCTCAGCTGGATGGGCCGGTGAGAATGTTCCAACACCTTCTCCTTGATCTGAGTTAACGAGGTAGGAGCAGCTGCCTCATTTTCAGGTTGAGATTTACTTTTTAGGGCTGTTGAAGCCATGTCGATGATTTCCTTAACAAAGTCATGTACGGAACAATCCTCTGCATCTTTTTGATGGAAAACATCTGGTTCGCAGTCACAACAGGAAATGTTGTCGCTGACAGAAACATTCTCCTCTGTTTCATTTTGTTCAAGTGCTAGGCAGCAATGAGCAGATTTTCCAGCCACACTTGGTGCATCACTAGATGAAGATTTCAGTCCAGCAGAATCCTGCCTACTGACAACTCTGGCTTCTGAAGGCAGCTCTGGGCAAGACTTCTCAGTGGAAGTAGAAGCGGTTGTTGGATTTTCAAAATGGTGGTGGTTTTGACATTTCTTTGGATGATGTCTAACAGTTTGGGGAACAAATTCATTTCCAGCAATACTTGCATCATCTGAGCTATCCATAAATACTTTACACTTAAAACGTTCACTGTCTAAATTCTTCTTCCCAGTTGTACCAAGACTTTCTGATTCCTTCGAAATTCCATTCTGTTTATCTTTCTGCCTTTCTGGAGTGCTTTCAACATTGCCATTTTCCATGTCAGCCACATATGGGTCTTTATGAACTTTGAAAATATTTTTCTTATTTTCACCCTTTGTCCCTAACTCATGGGTGTGGGATAAATTCTTACCGTTTCCATTACTTTCAGAGAGGCATTTTATGGAGCTATTTAGTAGAGCCTCAATGTTCAGGGTATCAGAGGGATTGGTCATCTCGCTACCACTTACATCCTTACTGCCCTTTATTTCATCACTGAGATTACACCTTCTCTTGTCTTTTGTCAAGGAAAACTTTGGTCTGATCCAGGTCTGCAGTTCATTCTTTATATAGTCCAGCCCTGACATCAAGTTGCATTCTTCATAAATTTCATCATCTGTTGCAATACTAGAGTCGTCATCCTCATCTTTGAGGCACAGCTCTTCCTCTGTCAAGGTGAGGGTAGAGCTAGAAAGGAGGTCACTGTCATCTTCATCATCGGTGCAAGCAGAGGTGCAAGAGACATTAACAATCATGCTGACATTGACGTCGCTTTCATCAGCCACCGACCGAGTCAGGCGCTTCCTGAATGATGCATTTGATTCTGGGATCTTGTTCTTGTGTAATACAATATCCTCTGAGCAAAGAGAGAGCTCATCACTGCTGCTTAGTTCTGTTAGAGATGCTGGCGAGTCTTCATTGATAGAAGATGCTATGTCCAATGACAGCTGGCCAGTAAAGGACATCTTCTGGGAACTGCTCTGGAGAGTCATATCGGAAACACTCCGTTTTATCTTTTGCTCCGAAGGACTCTGGATATTCTCCAAACGATTCAGGAGATCTAGTGTCCTTTTACTCAGTTCACCAACTGACCCACTACTCACGCTTATGTCCCCGGAGCTGTGACAGCTAAAAAGATCCTCATTGCTTTTATAGGATGTCAACCAACTTTCTAAAGAAGTGCTTCGCTGAAGGCTGTCACCACCATTTTTAAGGATGCCCAATCCAAATAAATCACCCCCTGGAGAAAGGGACTCAATAGATGAGCTGTGAGATAACAGGGAGAGCTGTCTGCCATTCTGCATGCCAGTGAATGTCTTCTCTACATCACCACTTTTATATGAACTTCGATCCATTTCATGGGATGCACTTGCCAACAGCCTTTCATGGGGAGGTGCATCTGGTTGTAACTCTGTAGCCTGATGTTTAGATTTGCAGGACTTTTTATCAAAATAAAAACCATGAAGCAGGGGATCCTCCACATGTGCTTTTTCACTTTGTGACTGTTTCATTATCGTTGGTAATTTGAGTTTTGAGCCTTGGAGGTACGAGTAATCATAAAATGTAAACACATCATGTTTTCCTTGTAATTCTTCTCCCAAACAATCAGGGGTATATTTGGTAACACTGTTTAAATCTCCAACTTTTCCATTTACACAACTCACTGGTGAAATGGATGACTGAGAGCTATTTGGAAGCTGAATGTGTTCCTCCTCATCTTTAAATTTCTGCTTTAACACGTTAACTGCATCTCCCATTTGTGGGTCCAGATGTTCAGTTTCAGGGTTAGTTGGAGACCCATCTACCACACTGAGCAAGCACATTTCCGAGTTGGTAGTGGTTTCAGTGTCCCCTTCACTCACAATTCCACTCTCACTGCCTGAATTCTGGCTCATGTCACCTCCATGGCACGGGCAGGGCTTCACCAAACTGGAACCTCCTATGAGGTCTGGCAAAGATTTGGTGGATGAAAATGAAGAGTCTTTACTAAGACTCTTCGTTAAAACACTAGGCTGTGTCACACTGGTGAACTTTGGACTGTTTTTCAGAAATGGCATGTGGTTGTCCTCATAGAGTTCCACATTGTGGAGGCTGTACACTTGGTAAATGTGGGGACTGGAGGGGGCCGTGATACTTGAGGCATACTGAGATCCCCCATGGTCACCTGCCTCTTCTTCATTACCAGGGTCCTCATTACCTATTTCTGCAAGCTTTAAGGAAGGCATGACAGGTTGGGGTCCTTGATCAAGATCATTAGAGTCTTCATTTAAACTAATTAACTTGTTACTTATGTCAGTTTCATCCCATTCCAGGGCATCCTCACTCGTCCCATTTAGATCCATCAAGCCGGGATCAATCACATTCAAAGTCTCCTGTGTAGGAGGAAGGGAAAAAAAAAGAAGAAGAAAAAGAAGAATTAGGGAACACAAACATGAACATTTTATCCATTCAAAATCTCTTGGAAGAGTCAGGAAAGAAGTTTGCCCCAAGCATGGATTTGAAAGATAGTGTAATTATCAGCTCTATTCTTCTTTGGAATAACATCCAAAATTATTGAAATGCATTTTTCTCTATCAACAGTAATTTGTCACTAAAGGGAATAACATAGATTAAAATGTAAGATTAATGCAGTCAAGTTGTAATTTTTGGAATTAACTATTTCCTATGGGTTCTTCTACATTTTTAACCTGGGATTGGGCAAAGATAAAACTATAAGGTAAACGAAGGTAGAGAGAGTACAGCCCGTGACATCTTGAAGACACATTCACTCTGATACTCTTAAGTCCTGTAGTCCACAGTGGAATGCCTGGGCTTTCCTCTTGAAGCAGCCTTTGCCTTAGGGAAATAGAATAGACTTGTAGCCACCTGTAGAGCCATTCATGGTCAGAGACCCTTGCTTGTCTATCTTTTCTTCTACCTTCCCTTTTAGAATTTGGCCCTGCTCCCAAATAGACATAAGATAAACAACACTTGACTGGTTTCCTCACCTACATCTTACTGGACCCTGAGTCTTTAGCCCTGGTTCTCTTAGTCTGTCTGTCTGTCTGTCTCTCTCTCTGTTTCCCCAGTCTCTTCTTATGACAGAGATTCTACTTCATCCTGTGAACTTGCCTCACTATTGTCAGTACTGCCCGTATTTATCTAAGCAGGAACTCTCCCCTCCAGCCCTTGAATAACATCTATCTGAAGACTTTCCTGATTCTCAAGTTTGACTCAGCCCAGATTCTCTTAACACTGCACTCTGCCAGCACAGTTGAGATCCTTGATCTCTCCTTGGATATCCTGGTATTAACTTGGGTTAGGTAGAGCTCAACACATTATTCTGGGATGTAGTGGGTGAATGGGCTCCTGGACCAAGATTCCCTCACCATCCTCACTTGCTGCCCAGCTGTCCAGATTCATGCCAGAGCCAAGAGAGGTGATATAGGTATGCAGGCCTGAGAGGCTCTCCTACAGACAGAAACTCAAATAGAACTCTGTAGCTCAGCTTATGTTTATGCAGACAAGCATGGCTCTAGAACAATGCAAAGTGGTTGAAATGCTGACTTTGCTGCCTACCAGCTTTGGGCAAGTTGCTTAACCTTTCTGAGTACCAATCTCTTTGCCTCCCTTGCAAAGGGGGCTAGCAGTATCTGTCTTTTGAGATAATTCTGAATACAAATTAGCTAATGCTTGTGAAGGCCTGAGGGAGCAGTCAGTAATTCTTCATATATGTAGCATTGTCCTAGAGTGGCCTTGAGTCAATTCATAAAGGGTTCTCTCTGCCTACCTTCTCTCCTTATCATTCTTTTCAATTTGTCCTAAAAACCACAAGGGGTTCACGACATGGTAGGTGGAGGAAGACCTCACACAGTATAATAGGTCAGCGTATTTGCATTATAATTCAGAATTATTTTAAGGGTCTGGTTGAAAAACAGGCCATGATGCTTTTCTTCCTCAGTGGGGGGGGGGGGGAAGGCTTCACCAGGAACACATTCACAAAACTTTTCCTAAAAAGCCCTCAGTCCTTCCTGGAACCAGCAGTTAAAGGATACCACACAACCTCATTAAGTGTAAAATACCCATTAGTACCTTATTATACTGGATATGTAAGAGATTATCTGTAGAGCCTACTTAAGTTTAAAAGAGTCCAGTTACAAAAGTAAACATTAATTAAGGGATATTTTTACATTTTCTGGCAGAAATCTTGCATGCTGCCAATGTTGCAGCAGTTAATCTAGAACACCGGCAGTCATCATACTCACTTAGGTATGGAGTACATTCACTGCGACGAATTTTTATGAGGATTTCTGTTTATTCTCTGCTTGCTGATAAAGGAAGTACTAATGACCGGTTAGTATGGCTAATGAATGTTAAAATCTTCAGCTGTAGAAACAATCAATCAGCCTAATCAAATAGTGTATTAATTTCAAATACTATCTTCCCTGACACCGGACTCTGAGAGTGCTAATAAATAACTGAACTAGTCTTTCAGAAAAGTTCTCTTTGTAACTCTCTGGTTGACTCCAACATTAGGCAGCAAAGATTTTCTCTGAGAGTCCCGAACTTAGGGGCTCACACTAGGGGCGGGAATTGTGCCATCTGGGTGTGTAGCAGGAATTCAGCCCAAGTGACACCTATAACTTGGACTTGCCTTCCATGACATAGTTGTTTTCTGACCATATGCTGCCTTCATGGCTTTACAAATGCCAGTCTCAGGAAGCATAAAAACTTACAGCAGCACCTAAAAGAACAAATCCTTTCCTCAGTTAGTAGTTGGAGTGGAGATTTGCCATAGAAAAACGATGAAACTTTTTGATGTAATATTGCCCTTTTCCCTCCTCAAGTCCCTCTTCCCATACATCTCTTAAATTTATTGTAATTGCTGAAATTTTTTAGATGTCAATTCTTGGGACTATCTGACAAGATCCTTTAGAAAATCGTTGACTTTGGACTTTAAATTTTATATATTAAAGAAGTGCTATTTGTTCTGCCCTCATTCATTCCCTTCTGTTGTGGATTAAATTCTGTCAATATTTTCAATAAAATCTCCATTTCCTCAAGATTTAACCTCAAACATAAAACATCCCCTGGGGGCAAGAAAGTATGGAAAGTTTCCAAGAGGAAGGGCATGGGATATTTATATAACTAAAAAGTTATCCTTGAAAGAAATGATATGTGTATAGAGTGATGTAACTGGTAGGAAAATTATTTGGTCGAATGCTCTCTTTGATGCTAGCTCAGCAGCCACTAATGCTCAAGCTAATTAACCATTTGTTTTTGCTGTTTTTCTAGAGAAACTGGTACTTTTTTAAAAGGCACAAATGTTCCTGTCTTTGATAAAGTGATAAATCAAAAATGGATTTAGATGGGATCTAAGAATATTTGACTGAAACCAAAAGGTTGGTGAGTAGTCCATGAGGCTCTAATGGAGAGACTACAATTCCAAAGATAATTCTGAGTTAAATTAATTTGTGTGAAGCTCTTTCATTCATAAACTTGCTTCATTGGTGCAGAATTTGGCCTCAACCTAAAGCTCCATATAAATAATTGCACACACATACCCAGACCCCTTTAAGATCTGCTCAAGAAACAAGTGGAATTAATTGGTGCTGGGTTTTTGGTAGTGATTGTCAGATTTTTTTTTTTTTTAATTCTTGGAAGCAGGTTATTTCAGCACAATATACACACAGGAAGTAAAAGAGGCTAGAGAAAAGATGATGATGATGATGAAAGAATTAAGAGTCCAACTGTAGCAAGTAGCATACATCAGAATTAACTTCCTTTGTACTTGTATGGCTTTAATTGAATTAGGTCTCCCACGATTGCATTTCAGGATTTTCTTAAAATTTTAGGTTACAAAGTGAGTTTTTATAAGAGATGAGAAACACATTACCACCTGAAGTATGGGGATGAAAGAGCCTGACATTCTATAAAACAATCCAACAGAGATATGATATGACACAGTTACATCTTTTGAAGAACTAAAGAAGGTCAAACAGATCAGCATGAACGGAATGTTCCAGTCAAACTTCTGGTGCTCTAAATGAGCAAAACCATTAGGAGGTCTTGCAATTTGTGTTCCTCCTATTTATTTCAGATCCAAGAGTTCATTAAGCAAAGCCACTTGCAAAGTCCTGGGAATAGAGATTTATCTATAGGAAAGTGGAACATAACAAAAACACACACAAATAAATAAAAATGATAAAAACAGAAACATCATTAACTATCACTGAGTAAAGATCTACTGAGTGATATTTACCTGAGTGCAAAAAGCAGGGAAGTGTGAGGTGGTGGACAGGAGAGAGAAACTATATATATATGGATCAGGGTGAGGGAATCAAGTTAAACAAGGAGAAATTCCAACTTTCATATATTTGTTCTGTTTTTCTGATGCAATTATTTTCTCTTCTTCACCCTCCAAATCTAAAATCAGAGTTTCTGAGCATAGATGCAAAATCGTTTTCCTAAATTTGACTTAGGTAGAAATTTTTTAAAAACAAAAACAGCATCAACAACCATAACAAATTGCTAGTTCTCAGAAAATGGAAAGACAGCTTTTTTTTTAATGTTTTTTTTTTCTTTAAGATTTTATTTTTTTATTTGAGCGAGAGAGAGAGAGAGAAAGCATGAGCTGGGAGAAGATCAGAGGAGGAAGCAAACTCTCTGTGGAGCTGGGAGCCCGATGCAGGACTTGATCCCAGGACTCCGGGATCATGACCTGAGCTGAAGGCAGTTGCTTAACCAACTGAGCCACCCAGGTACCCGGAAAGACACCTTTTAAGAGAATTTGGAGTTTGTTGTAATCTGCCTCTTTTTGGGCAAAGATAGAGTCAGAGTAATTATGAAAAAATATAGATGAAAAAAGAAATAGGATGAAAAGCAAAAATGTTCACTAAATGTTTATCAACAATTTTGGGATTTAGGGCAAAATTCAAAGAGATCTGAGTGTGAATCCTGGATCCCCTCTCTCACCTGTTAGCTCTGTGATCCTGGGCAAGTTATTTAACAGTTAGTAGCTACTTAATTCAACTATGTAATAGGCCTTGGTTCCATCATTTGTATATCCAAGATAATCATAAGACATCGGGCCTACCTTAGGGAATGCTGGGAGCTCCAAATGGGAAAAGGTATGTCAAGTCCTATGGTGGGGTGGGCAGGGGGTTGGCACACAGTAGCACAGTAGGCATTAGTGACTGGCAGCTATGAGCATAGATTCCCTTTGCTGAAATGGGACAGGGTTGACAATTAAATAACCATAGCTACGTTTGCATGAGGACTGGTGGTTGGTTGACTAATCTCTTTAGCACAACCACACGCATGGAATTTAATGAAATAAACGTCAATTACACCCCTTACTCACTCCCACTGCACTACAAATGGGGTGTGGGTTTGTCTTTGTCTGTCCTGACTGGGCTTATCCCTCAGGAATAACCAGACGAGAAAAGACACCTGCCCAGCCCTCAGCAAGGCGCATAACTTAAGCACTTTCTATTTCCTGAAAATAATCTTTTTTTTTTAAAGGCAGGTCCATTGTCTGTGAAATTCTATCACAACTGACACATGAGAGCAATCAAATCCTGCTCACTATCTATCAGATTGACAATAATGTTAAAGTAACTTGTCTCGGCTCAGAAAATGCTTTGAAAGTCTATCTCACACTAATGATCAAAAACTGTTCTAGTGAATGCTCTTTTTCAATAACAAAGCTGATCAGAAACTCAAAACAGACAAGTAAAACCCAAAGTCATCTTACAAATCTCACTAAAATGAGTACTGACATGGACATACTTCCTAGTCTTGACTATACAGACATTTCTGAAGTAGTTGAAAAGGAAAAATCCACTGGATGTTGCTTTAAAGTGAGTTTTATAATAACAAAAAATGCCTTAGTTCTCAACAGAGCCCAGGGACAAAAGAGAGTCCAATATTAAGAATCAGGTTTTCCTCCCAGATGGAAACTCCATGAGGACAAGAGCTCTGTCTGTCTTGTCTCCACTAGGGCCCCAGAACCAGAAACAGAGCCTGGCAGAAAGCAGGTTCTCAGAAAATTTTCCTGCGTGAACTGCATGAAGACTTGGCTATGGTCTCACAAACTCTTGGAAAGATCCTGGGAAAGGTCTCAAGGTGACATTCCACCACGGTGAAACCACCTAGAGAATTTCTGACTTTCTAGCTGGTGTCACCTCTCAATTTAAAAAGCTAGTATCCTCAAAAACATTATGCTCAATAAAAGCCACATTAAAAAGTCATATATTATATGGCTTCACTTATATGAAATTTCAGACTAGGTAAGTTCACAGAGACAGAATACCAATTGGTGGTCACCAGGGGCCTAAGGGAAGTTAGAAGGGAAGCAATTGCTCAACATCTGTGGGGTTTCCTTTTGTGGCAATGAAGATGTTTTGGAATTAGACAGAAGTGATAGTTACATAACTTGGGAATGTACTCCGTGCCAGTGAAATGCTCACTTTAAAATGAGTAATTTTGGGGTGCCTGTGTGGCTCACTTGGTTAAGCCACTGCCTTCAGCTCAGATCATGATGCTGGAGTTACGGGATCAAGTCCCACATCGGGCTCCCAGCTCCGTGGGGAGTCTGCTTCTCCCTCTGATGTTCTCCCCTCTCATGCTCCCTCTCACTCTCTCTCTCAAATAAAAATCTTTAAAAATTTTTTTTAAAAATAAAATGATTAATTTTATGTTATGCTAATTTTACTCCAACTTTTAAAAAATGGGCACCTGAGTGGCTCAGTCACTTCAGCATCTGTGTTTGGCTCAGGTCATGATCTCGGAGTCCTGGGATTGAGTCTATATTGGAGTCTGTTTCTCCCTCTTTCTCTGCCCATCCCCCTCACTTTTGCACTCTCTCTTTCAAATAAATAAAATTTTTAAAAATATAAAAATTAAATAAAATTAACAGACAAGCTGATAGGAGTCTTCAGTCCTGTTGAGTTTCAGAGCCCGTAACACCATCAAACTTAACAGGACTTTATCACACTGATGGGGAACTTGCTTATAAAAAATATTACAACATAATATTTCTGAATTCATTTATATTTTAGTGCATATATTATCTATAAAGATCATTTTTTATTACAGACTTCTTTGTTTTGACTGTGCACATTGTCAGAAATGTTGAAGTAAAGAGCGTCCTGTGTATAGCAGTTCTCTTAATTCAACCTCATTCGTTTTTGATGCAACAGTCTCTTTCGAGGAAAGAGGAGTGGGATTAATAGAGCGCTTATTTGCTGGGATAGTCCATATCCTTTGACTTTATTTTACTGGATTCCTCTGTAGTATTTGACTACATTTTTTTGAAATTCTCTTTTTTGATTACTTTGAAGCTAAACCTCCTCATAAAACCCATTTCAGCTGCCTTTTAGATGACAGGATATTTCACAGTTCTGTCTTGCCCCTTTTCACCCTATAGATTTCCCTGTCTTGAGTTTAGCCACACTGCTATTGTCTATTATTTCGAAGGGTATATAGGCTACATTGAAGGGAAAGGAATTCAGGAGAAAGTATGGGGGAAAGGGGACATTGCAACAAGAGGGAACAGTAAGAAACGAAGGCAGATGGGATAGAGCTTTATGGGTACTTTCACAGGAGGGAAGAGCAAACAGCAGGAAAATCCAAGCAGGACTCGTATAATATTATGGGAGCTGAAAGAAGGGGACATTTAAAGCATTGGGTGGTTAAGAGCATTATAAGAGCAGAAAAGATAAGAAGAATGGGAGGTGAGGGAAAGCCACTGAATTAGCAAGAAGAAAGTCATCTGTAACCTTTGAGAGGGCAGGTCCTAGAGGCCAGGAGGTAAGGAAATGAGTATCGAATGTGCCACAGAGTAGCCTGAAGAAATCCCAGTTCCACACTAAAATTGTTATTGAAATCAAGAGCCCTGTCCTACCAGGTGCTCTTCACCACCTTTCATGTCCTCTCGCTTCAGTGTTAGGAGAATGGACGGGGAGACACCACGGAAGCCAAAAAGTGTATAAGGTTCAATAAACAGGGTGATCGTGAGGCTGTAGGAAGGAATTCCACAGAAGAATGGATCCACAAAATAGAAGCACTGCTTTCTTCCTTTTCTACAACTTCAGTTTCACTGCAGAGCCTGCCCCCCAGGAATGCTATTTAGATTAAGAACCAATATGTTTGTGCCAATCAATTAAAGACATTTCGATATTGCATAATTACTAACTCATAGGTGCATTACTCTCAGTGTTGGTAGAACTAAAGCCACGTGGCAATAGTCAGATGCCTTGCTTCAAGCTATGTTGTCCTTAAACACGTTAATTATGGTATAAATCATTAATTGTATCTGTTAGGCATCCATTGTAGGAAAAAGGTCCCTTCCCACCCAACTGTGAATGTTTTACTGGAAGTAACTCAAAAAATCATCTACTACCATTGGAAAATAAATCATTTTGTCTTGACTGTTGTTTTATATACAAACATATTGAAACTTGCATCATATTCACAACAGATTGAATGGAAAAAATACTTATTTTTCTCTTCTTCATCACTATTTTTGTGTTTCCCTGAAAATTTTTCTCTGGAGTTTCAAGAAAGTAACTAAATTCAGAATTGCTTAAAAATGAATAAAAAAAATAATAACTTAGGAAGAGATTTTTAAATAAAAGGATGTCTTTATCTGACCTCTTCAGTATTATATAGAACTGAAACAAAAGGAAGTACAGAAGAAACATAACTTCATTAAGTCATAAAAACCTGGCCACAATAAAATGGTGGCATTTCCTACAATCTAGCACGTGGGAAACCTACTTGGATGACAATGACAGAACCACATGCCAAATCTCCTAACCAACTTTCTTCCCCCTAATGATAACATCTGGCCTCATTTTTTCTGGTATTGTTTCAGCTGTTTGCGGTGTTTGCCTTCTGACTGTCAGGACTGACATAACATCTGAGTTTTGTGCCTCTGGAGATCGTTTTTTTGCCTCACCTTTGTCTAAGGGAAAAGTAGACTCTTGTCCCTTCTTTACGATAAGGATCTTTCATTAATAAAAACCTACTTTTTAAAAACCTAAAGAGCACATTTGTAGTAAAGAGGAGGTGAAAGGTGCTGTCAACAAGTGGAATTTCCTAGCACACGGGCTTTTTCTGTGACAGACTTGGGTTTCCAACTTTGGACTGAATTTTAAGAACACGAGATTTGTGGCGTGCTCCTGAGGGAGCCTAATGCATAGAAAGGGTCTTGCCAACATGCTGAGGTCTGCCCCAAAAGTCAAACATCAGATAACGCTCTTTATAAAGTAAATATCTGTTGAGAGAGTTGTATGTCTTTTCATTCTCAACAAGGTACATATTAAGAGCCAACATGATGTTACTGTTGATCTTAATCACTTGCTCCTCTCAGATAAACAGGCTGTGGGTGGTTTGTTTTTGTTTTTTTAATTCTGAGACTGTGACTACAACACACTGTATAGAAAAAAACCCTAAGACTAAAGTGTTGGCCAATTTTGATAAACCAGATGATCAAAAATGGTACATATAATTTTAGTCTCTGCTCCCTCCCAATCAATCAAACTTATCTTGCTTTCCGAGTTTTTCATCTGATTGGCCCGAGGTTTAAGATGATTAAGAGGCAGCTCATCTAGGATTCATTTTCTTATGATGGCTTAACCCTTGTTTCCATTATCTGATTTTATTCCATTTGATTTATACCTTTAATAGACTCCTTTAAAGATAACTGCTCTCAGACTTAGGGAGAGCTAAACATTCTCAGAATGGCTAGAACACCTCCTTTGCATTTTCACTATTCCCTCCGTAAAGGTGATGAGAGAGTATACAAGTTACACTTGATGCTGGAAAAGTTTCTTGAAATTTCAGGACGAATTTTCCTATAAGGTAATAAACATCTTTGAAGTAAGTTGCCTAGAGATTTTATACTTTTGATTCCTAGAATCCTTAGACATGTTAAAAATGCAGAATCCTTGGTGGGGATTTTCTTTTTGCCATCTCAAGAGAGAAATACTAAGGATCCTAAGATCTGCTTAGATTTAAAAACTCCATCTTGATTCCAATAGAAGCTCTGGTCCTAGCCTCTCATGGAAGAGGAACCTGAGAGTTCTGAGTGTCGGGACATCAATTTAAACTGTAACCCAAATCAAAGGTTCCCAAATCAAAGACATGTAAATTTCATTCTGGAGGAAAAATGATCTCAAAATGTAAGTTCATTTTGTAAATTAAAAAAAAAAAAGCAATATTAGAGGTTTAGGGTCACCTTAATCCCTTAACATCCTCTTTGCAAGGCAAAGGCAAAAATAACCAAAAATAACTACCAGCCCCAACACCTTCAGACATAGGTTCCTTAAGTGGGCAATTTAGAGAATACACTAAGTTTATAGTCCAGGGAGGCAGGACACTGACCAGCCAGCAGAGCTAATTACCTAGGCAAGACCTGCTGAATTTACTACTCTAGGCACTGGACAATAGTAGCATTTGTGACTTATCTCTGCTTTGTTTGCACTCCATGCACAGCGTACCATAGGTTGACTACATAAACTTTGACTGCTTTTTTCCCCTCTTAATAAATAGCAAGCAATCAAGGAAATATAATGTAGGTGACCTCCACTTCCTACCAAATTAACAATATTTTTCAAAGGTCTACTTTACACAAGACATTGTCCTGGCAAATATCATCGCTGCTATTAGGAAGTGTGGGGAACTCTTGGAGAAATAGAGATCCCTTATGTTTATCTGCAGATAGTCTACATACAAAGGTAACAAAGTGTTATTTTTTTCTTCTAATTTAAAGTTCCTCCTCCCACCAAATTAATCATTTTCTCTCGTTATTTAGTAAAATCACTAGATGAGCTGTGACTCCATAAACTTTAGGAACTCATTTATTATGTTGCCTGATCAGACCTTGCGTTTATTTACACAGTATACCCATAAAACCCAGCTTTCATTAGTGCTGGGGAGGAACAGCCCTGCTCTCTAGCTGGGGAAGGTGAAGCTGAAGAAGATAATTAACCATGAAACAATAAGGAGGCTTGCTGGGTAAGCAGTAGTGTGAAAACAGTTACTACTCACAAAAGAGGGGAAATTAGCTTGCTGGATAAAAAAGGAAGTGTCAGATTGAAGACTGAAAGGCCTGCCAACAGAAGTAGATAGCTCTATGCATCATTAATGAAATTTTTTAACACTTAAACGCCACAGCTGTCCACATTTAGATGCATGTAAAGGCCATGTGTTTCCAGAGATTAATATGCATGTTGAAATATTTCTTTTCCCCTTAAACTTCTAGATGTTGTCTCTGTCTGTTTCATTTCACCTATTTTGCCTCCAAGAATAAAAATGCACCAGCTTTCTCAGCACTGCGTCCTCATTTCCAAAACCCACGCACACCGAGCATCCTGGAGATGGGCAGCGTGCTCATTATATTTTAACAAACACATTATTTTACATTCATAATACTGATATTTTAGTAAACAGAAAGTTTGTTTTGATTTTGCTGCTTCACAGAGTGAAGACTTATGATGTGCGTTTCCTTTCAAAACTTCCTCCTGGAGCATTAGTGCTCCCCGAAGCAGCCCTATTTTGGCAGAAATTCAGTTCTGTGAAGTGCCAAAAGAAATAGAATAAACAAACACTGCTCCGTGCAGCTGGCAAGATCATTTACATATTACTGCACACCAAACATGAAGACCTGAATATGGATTAGAGCGCTGGTGATGACACAAATGTCATATAGATAAAGAGAAACAAAATCCAACACATCGTTGTTTATTTTACCACTGCTACTGTATGAGTGCCACTCAGGAAGAAAAAAAAATATGGAGGGATTGTTTTGTGAAAATTGGATTCCCTTCCTCATTTGAAGTGGCTTCTTTCAGACCGTGAAACAAGGAGAAGGGCAAAAAGGCATGGATTCTTTGGAGCCCCTCATATTCTGTGTTTTGTCTTGTGAGTTCAACTGACTGCAACATGCATCAATTTCAATGACATGGTTTAGCCATCTTACAGGAACAACCTTTAATACACAGACACCTGAATCCCTACCTCATGTTTGTGCCGCCCTTGATGATTCTGGAGGAGCACATTGCTCTTTAACTGAGAATTTAAGTTCCCTGAATGGGATCCTTGGGTAGCCAGGTCTGGTAGGCCATCTGGGCCTATTAAGGCTCCAGCTGGAAACACCACAGAGTGGACAGAACTTGCATAGAATCCTTCGCTAACTTATCTTCTCTCCTCATTCCTGCACATGTCGACAGCTTGCTTGCTTCAAATTGAGTTGACCCTTCTTGTTCGTGGCTAGTGTATGGGTATCCTAGGGAGGAAGGGACAACTCTCTAGATATTTGTTTCCATAACTCCTTTCCAGTCCTTGAGGATGACAAAACCTGTATGAAGAGCTAAGAAGGTAACACTTAACAAATGAGGATGGTGACAAGGTGAGGAATACAGAGAATGTCAGATATTTTTAGCTTCTGCCAAATTAAAAATTCTTTATCCCACATTGGAAAAGGTTGACTTTTCTTATATTAGTTTAGGAGCTTCTAGTACTTTAATATTTAGAAGTAATTGTCATGATACTTACTCTTGTTTAAGTGTAAAAACAAGGGAAGAAATCGGGGCCATGTGGGAGAATCTAGTTAGTTAGGTACAATTAAAGCTTAATAGTCAAGGAATGTTCTTTAACATTGAAGAAACAAACCATTTAAGAAAGGTCAAGGGAGTTGGAGTTATTTTACCCGGTGGGAAAAAGGCTATATAGGAACTTACTTTCCACAGCATCTGGAAGGTTACTATGACTAGGACAATGAAAAAGTTCTCTATTTCCAAAACTCCAAACTCAAGAAATGGAATTGCACTACAGCAAGAAAAAAGGAGGTGAGATTCACCAGAAAGATTTGTTATTGAAAGGGCAACTAAACATTCTCATAGACTCCCATGAGGTTTGTGAAAAAATCTATCCCTAGATTTTTTTTGAAGACAGAAGGGAAAAAACAAAATGGTTCAGGATAATTATACATACTACTTATTAAATCAAGCTTCCTAAGATAAATACTTTCATGGTATTACTGCTGTCATTAAAAACAAAACAAAACAACACAACACAAAACAAAAGAACCAACAACTTTCAGTAGCTTTTTTCTCTTCTAAATTATCCTGACTGAATTGTAAGGCACTCCATACTCTGATCATATAAAAATGACCAAAATTTAAGTAATACTTCCAAAGCTGACCTTCACCACAATAACTACCTCATGAATATCCCCTGTTCACTCACGTTGCCATGGGAGTATTCAATAAATATCTTCCGAATGAATGAATGTGGTTTCTATTGCTCTCACCAAGTCTCTCAAACTTCAGTCTTTAAACACCTCTATAAAGATTGTTTTGGATACTCTGCCTTCAGCGATTTCTCTCATTTGATTCATACACCAGTGATAGAATCATACAATTTGGTACTGACATTTATTTATTCATTCAACAAATGTTCACTGAATACTTACTACATAGTACAGCCCAAACACTGAACACAGACCCACCTGCCAAGTGTCTTGCAGTTTTGTATTTAGTTTTGTAATTGGTGCTGTCATTTTCAGCCCAAACATAAATTGGAATAATTATTGTCTTTATGTTGGTATTATCTTTATATCACTCCATATAGCTTGCCAATTTCTTCAGTGTAAAGATCATGTCCTGTAGTACTTCTGTTAGAAAAGTCTCTGACCAAGGCCAACCACATAGTAGGTACTCAAGGTACTCTTAATTATCTGCCTATAGGTTCAGTCCCTTCCAATTCCATGACCCAATGGAATCAGACAACAAATCTTCCTTGCAAATAAGCTAAATATTCAGAATCCAACTCTTGCATAATCAGCAGTGATATACTGATAGATTATAACTATGGGAAGAATATTTAACCCAAGTTATAATACCTTTAGTTTTTCAGTCTTAGGGACTATGGATCTGCCTTTACTATCTTGCTTTACTATACTTTTCTATGCAAAAGTTTCCCTTTTCAATATTAGTATTTCAATTTTAACCCCCTCAATGACAATACAAAATCTTTTCTTGACATTCAGCAAACTTAGTCATTTATGTTAAAAAATCATAAACACAACTCAAGTGAAACAAAAGACCTATAATATTAGACCTGAATAAAAAAGAAAATTAGAGTAAATCTGGTCTTCCTATAGCAGGATAAGAACATTATTTGACCCTAGAGGCACTTTCAATTAAATGTTTTCTCTTCAATCAAAAATTAAATGTGACTACTGCTTCAAGATCAGCGGGTTGGTATTGAGACTTAATACCTATTATTTCTAGATCGGTGCTTCCCAATCTTCTTCAAGTTATGACATATGGAAAATGCTAATATAGACTAGTTTACCAGGAAGGAAGGAAGAGATTACTCACTACAGAAGGCAAATGGCCTGGACTCCTACCAGGCCCTGCCCAACATTCCCCCACCCCCCCCCACGCACACCAGGAGGGATAAGGGTTTCAATATCTTAGCTCACCTCTAACTAATTCAAGCTACATGGATGGGAAGCTATACTTGACATAAATATAATTAGAGGTTTCTCTGGTTGGGAAAACCATGAATATATGAGAAGGTGGAGAAGTGGGTTGATGAAGACTGAATTAATGGCAATTTGATACAGGAAGGAAAAATAAATAAATGGACTAAAGTAAGTTAATATGAACTTTGTAGAAAATGCCATTCATTGAATAAATATATATTCAGCAAATTCATTCAGCATATATTTATTGAATGCCCTGTCCTGAATAAAACAGACAAATTTTAGTGGGTAAGATTTACCTAGTGGGTAAGATTACAATTTGTGATAAGATATAAGAGGCAAACTTGATCTACTCCAGGAGGTCAAGAAAAGCTTGCCTGAGGAAGTGGTTCTTCAGCTGATTTGCGCAGAAAAATAAGAATTTTCTGGGAGGCAACTCAGAGCATGGTGAGTGAAGGCAAAAGGAACAAGGCTCTCAGGCAGGAGGGAACATGTTGCATTTAGGGGCCTGACAGCAGGTAGTGGGTCTGGCCTGCAGAGACAGGATATGTAACTGGAAATAAGTCTGGAGAAGCAGGCAAAGTGGTGTGATCAGATGAGTGTTTTTTAAAAGATTACATGGGCTGCAGAGTAGAGATCAGACTGGAAAGAGAGCAAAACTTGATGGGAGGAAGACAACTTTAGATGCTATTGCAGTGGTACAGGTAAAAGGAATAACTAACATTTACTGAGCACTTTTTCCATGCCAGGTAATATCATAAATACTTTATGAGAGATGCCAGTAGCACTGACTAAGGTAGCATACAGTTAGGGAAAACTGTATGGACTTCAGAGGTCTTTTGAAAGTAAAACTAACAGGACTTGAAAAACATTTCTGAAAAACATGATTTTAAATAGGTTTAAATATTCCAAGACTGTACTCACAGTCACTTAAATATATACTGTAAATCCCTATTGTTTCCATTTATGTTTGATTTTTTAAAATAAAACGTGATAAACATATTCATATAAAGGGCTCAGATTATTTTCTGAGAGTAAATTTGTGAAGAATAAATACCAGGCCAAATGGTGTGGCAATTTTTAGGATATTGATAAGTAGCTAAATACATAATTATGTCACCTTGCAGCCAATTCTCACCTCTCTAACACAGGAATATGTCATTAATTTTACCTCCTTTTGATGTGTAAAAAAATGGCAACTGACAAACAATGTTACTTTGCATTTTTTCATTACTAGTTAGATTGGATATTTGTTCAAGGGTTTAGAAACTATTTGTGTTCATTACTTTGTATTTGTTTATCATTTGATCATACTCTTTGCCTACTTTTTGAGTATTTAGAGCTAATTGGATGGACAATTATTAGGGCAAATGGTTTATGTAGTGTGAGAGTAAAATCCTCTCCTTGTATGATTAAAATCATACAAAATGGTACTGGAGGATATAGACTGGAGGTTTCACACATTCTCCCTCACAAGAACAGAACTTAAAAACTGAGAAACAGACTTCTTTTAAATTTCTGATTTATATAAGATTGAGACTTATCTCCTGATCAATGATCTGCCAAGAATCTCTCCCCATCCTCAAGCCAATGAACTTACTGCTTGGACTCTGGTGGGACTTACCGACCTTTGCACCCTTTCCCAATAAATACAGCTCACCCCAAACCCTAAGTGGACTCACCTGTAGCTTGCTACAACATTCATTTCCTAAGTTGCAATTCCTCTGCTATTCTTGAATAAACTCAATTCTGGTCATTCGAGCTTGCCTCAGTTTACTTCCTTATTTAGTTTGACAGTAGCCAGAATGGGGCTAATCTATGGTGACTTGGAAGGTAATGAACTCAAATTTGCAAGCAAATTAGAGCTACAACATATCCTTGTCAGCGGGATAACATCATTCCAATAGTATTTATATCAGTAAAGCCAGGTAGTGGTATGATGAGTGACTGAAAGGCAAGTTGGAAATCAACATACTGACACGGAGTCACTCTAGCCATTAGGCTGTGCCAGGAGTAGACTAAAAACTAGGACAGTGGAACACAAAAAGGAGAGTGTTACTTTGCATCAACCTGTGACCCCAAAATTACTCAGGGTAATGGAAACCTGTACCTAGCCCCAAGCCACTTGCACCGTTAATAGTTCAGTTTCTAATAGTGCCTGGGTGGTTCATTGGATTAAAGCCTCTGTTTTTGGCTCAGGTCATGATCTCAGGGTCCTGGGATCGAGGCCTGCATCAGGTTCTCTGCTTGGCAGGGAGCCTGTTTCCTCTGCTCTCTCTGCCTACTTGTGATCTCTCTCTCTCTGTATTAAATAAATAAAATCTTTTAAAAAACAAAACAACAAAAAAGAAAAATAAACAGACAAAAAAATAGTTCAGTTTCTACAAATTTTCTATCAAAAAGGTCTGCACTCCATTGGGACTCACTCTCATTTCCCTTGGGCTTACTGTGCATAGCCCTTCTGCTGAAATCAAGGTTTGAAACTCTTGTCCAGGCCCTTTTGGATTGATATTTCCTAAGACTTGGATTCTTAGGTCTGCTTGATCCTCTCCTGCATCTTAGATTTCTTTTCTTTCTTTCTTTTTTTTTAAGATTTTATTTATTTGACAGAGAGAAACACAGCCAGAGAGGGAACACAAGTAAGGGGAGTGAGAGAGGGAGAAGCAGGCTTCCCACCGAGCAGGGAGCCCGATGTGGGACTCGATCCCGGGTCTCCGGGATCATGACCTGAGCCGAAGGCAATCGCTTAACCAACTGAGCCACCCAGGCACCCCCGCATCTTAGATTTCTCCTGGATTTACATCCTGCAGCCTTGGACCAGGTTTGCCCTTCTACTGCACCTACTACTGAACTCTGGAGCTGGGTTTGGGTTAGAACACTTCATTTCCCGCCCCTTCCATTATTTATTTATTTATTTGAGAGAGGAGAGAGAGAACACAGCAAGGGAAGGGAGGAAGCACAGAGGGAAAAATAGACTTCCTGCTGAGCAAGGAGCCCAATGTGGGACTCAATCCCAGGACCCTGGGATCATAACCTGAGCCTGAGGCAGATACTTAACTGACTAAGCCACCCAGGCACCCTCTAGAACACTTCATTTCAACTAGTGCTGAGGAGTTCTGATTTTAACTCTGATAGGTAAAGAGCTTTGGATGTTGTCACTCCTATCTTCAAAAGAAGGAAAAGCTAAACAAACTAAAAGCCAAAGACTTTTCTTGGACCCATCCAAGCACTGAGCTTGCCAGGAAAACTGACATCCTGAAATCTTTAGACATAGGCAAGTCCAGATAATCACAGATGAGATCTACTCACCTAAAGCAGAAGCTATTAGAGCCTTAAACTGGTTGGAACTCCTAGCTTTCCTGTTTCCCCTAAGGTGTGAGGAAGCTAAGAAACACTTATGAAGGACACAGCCCAAGGGCACAGGCCCACTAAAACTGAGAGTTAATCCTTTAAAAAAAAAAAAAAGATTTATTTATTTATTCATTCATTCATTCATTCATTTATTTTAGAGGGAGAGCACAAGAGTAGGAATGGCAGACAGAAAGGGAGCCAGAATCTGAAGCAGACTCAACACTGAGCATGGAATCCAATGTGGGACTTGATCTCATGAGTCTGAGATCACAATGTGAGCTAAAACCAAGAGTCAGATTCTCAAGTGACTGTACCACCCAGGTGCCCCAAACTGAGGGTTAAATCTTAAAATTATAAAACACCCCTCTTCCCCTTCATTATCTACACAACATAGCACACCAGTAGAGAGTGGATTACAGCTAAAAGAGTAGTAAAATATCTTAAGAATTCTTAGGGAAACTCAAAAGCAACAGAGGAGATTAAAACAAGGTCCGTAAAGATATTTAGTCTGTCACAAAAGAATTACAGCTATGGCAAACATGAAATACAGCCTAACTCCTAGCCAGATTAAAATAGAACCTTACACTAGCACCCTATTTACCTGAATTCCTATTACCCAATATACCCTGTCCAGCTTTCACAAAAATATTATAAGACACGCTAAAAGGCAAGAAAAAAATAAAACAGTCTAAAGAGACAAAGCAGTCCATCAGAATCAGACCCAGATATGACATAGATTTAGGGAGTAGCAGTCAGAA
Source organism: Spilogale gracilis (assembly GCA_004023965.1). Lineage (NCBI taxonomy): Eukaryota > Metazoa > Chordata > Mammalia > Carnivora > Mephitidae > Spilogale > Spilogale gracilis. Next base: position 55,681 of record PITA01000615.1, read on the forward strand.
AATTTTAAATAACTATAATGAATATATTAAGGGCTATAATCAAAAAAGTAGAAAACATGCAAGATAGACAGATGGTATAAGCATGGAGATGGATACTCTAAGAATGAATCAATAGGATGTTAGGGGGAAAAAACTGTAAAAGAAATGAAGAATGCCTTTGATAGACGTATCATTAGACTGGTTACGGCCAAGGAAATAATTGATGAACATGAAGATAAGTCAATAAAGAATTCCAAACCTAAATGCAAAGAGAAAAAAAAATGCTAAAAAGAATGGAACATCAAAGAACTTTGGGATAATTTCAAAGGATACAACAGATGTGTAATTGGAACACCATAAAGAGCACAAAGAGAGAATGAAGGACAAGAAATATTTAAAGTGGAATGAATGAGACTATTCCAAAATTAATGACAGACACCAAATCCAGAGCCAGGAATCACAATAAACACCAAATTGGCCTATCATATTCACAAACTGTAGAAAACCAAAACCAAAAAGTCTTGAAAGAAGTCAGAGGGGAAAAATGCCTATCCAATGAAAGAACAATGACATGTATGCATCTAACAAGAGGACATTAAAATATGTGAGGCAAAAACTGATAGAACTGCCTGGAGAAACAGAAAATTCATTATTATAGCTGAATTTCAAACAGTGCTGAGGATGCCACTTTAGCTCTATTCTTTCAGTAACTGATGTATCAATCAGGCAGAAAACCAGTAAGGATACAGCTGACCTGAATAGCATGATCAAGCAACTAAATATAATTAACATTTATGTAACTTACTCAAAAAAACCAGAATACACATTCTTCTCAAACTCACATGGAATATTCACTAGGGCAGACCATATTCAGAACCACAATAAACACTTAAACAAATTAAAAAGAAGAGAGAGAGAGATCATACCTACAATGTATGCTCTCAGACCACAATAGAATTAAACTAGAAATTAGTAACAGAAAGTCAGCTGAAAATCCTCAAATATATGGAGATTTAAAAACTCATTTCTAAATAACATGTGGGTTAAAGAAGTACTGAGAGAAATTTTTAAACATTTTAAACTAAATAAAAATTAAAATGCAATTCATCAAGATTGTGAGATGCAGCAAAAGTAGTGCTTAGAGGGAAATTTATAGCATTAAATGCATGTATTAGGAAAAGAAGAAGGATCTAAAAATTGATAAACTAAGCTCCTACCTTAGAAAACTGAGGGGGGGAAAAGGGCAATTTTAGCCTAAAACAGAAAACACCAATTAGAGTAAAAATAAGAGAACAATGGAGAAATAAAATCAACCAGTGCTGAGAAGGGTTTGTTTAGAATTAATTTAACTGCTTAGGTTTGGCCAATTCTGGTTGGAAAGGAGAGGTTATGTCAGCCACGGAATCTATCGCACAAGACTTCCTCAGCTACTGCTCACTTCTCTGCCATTTGCTCTTGTGTTGGTTAAGCAAAAATATATTCATTTCCCAGTATTCCAGGCAATGTATTGATTTCTAGATTTCTAGATTACAAAGAGAAATAAGTCTCGGTCCCTGTAATAAATAATAATAGCAGCTAACATTTATTGACTCTGAGGCAACAGTTGTTCAAAGAACTCTGCAACTATTAATTCATTTAAAGCTCACATAAACTGAGGTGGATATCATTGTTTACCTCCATCTTATATATGAAGAAACTTAAGCATAGAAAAGGTAGAAAATTTGCCACAATCACCTTGCTGCTAGGTGGCAAACTCTGGGCTAAGTTCTTGGTAACAGCATCTACTGCAATACTCAAGGAAAGGAGATTTCTCAAGTTCCCTTGAAAATCTACTCTTGTCTACTAGAAATCCTCACATTAAGGACACGTATCTTACATTTAACATCAACCTGTTCAATGGAAATCTAAAGCATTTCTTTCTTTCCTTCTTTCTTCCTTCCTTCCCCTCTCCCTTTCTTTTTCTCTCTGAGTGGAAATAGGAGGGAGGGAATAGTGAGCTGTGTATAATGCACTTTCATATATCTGAAAAAATGGTAAGGAATTTATGAAAGAAAAAGAGTTATTGGAAATTACTTTTAAAAGAGCTTTTTTGGTATTTGAAGCTTAGCTAGAAATACTCTAAAGGAGAAAGCTGTTTTTGACATGTATAAAGATTTTTTAACAACCATCTCTCTTGTAAGTAATTAAGTACAAGTAATTACATAATTACTTGATTATGTAGCAGCACTAAAATTTTACAGGAGGTTTTTCACTTAAACTCTAGCCTTATAAAAATAATTGCCACAAGTCAAAATTATTTTCTAAATGCAGTAATTCTTTCTGCCTTTAATTTTTTTAGGGGGTGGGGTGGGGTGAAATCTAAGTCTATTTTTGTTTAGCAACCAGAGCCAGAGAAATGTGTAATTTAATAATGTGGCACTGTGTTCAGATGTTCAGACAGTGACTTAAAACTTAGAATGAATCTCCAAGTTACAATGGTGAGAAACACTTAGATGGGAAATGAAATTATAAACCAAGGCCACTTTCTGAGAATTTCTTTGGTCATAAATTTCTAAAACCATCAGTCATATTTGGGTGACAGTGCTATTATTTTAGTCACAAAAGAGCATTTTTAAAATACTTGGTTTCTCAAAGCACATCACCAAATATTGAGAGATAAGAAAAGCACTGGAAATAAAGAAGACTCACAAAACAACATTTTATGCAACAACTTCTGCTTATAAGAAACAAGTCTGAGTAACATTATGTGGGCCGGCCGGTCCTTCCTTCCTTCCTTCCTTCCTTCCTTCCTTCCTTCCTTCCTTCCTTCCTTCTTTCCCTTTTCATTTTAAAAGTGAGCTGTCTCACCATTGCAAATTTTCTCAAGTTCTTAGAACTCTAATTAAAATGTGGTAATTGGTTATGTTACCTCAATTACCATGATGCATGGACATTGATGCAAAGTGACACCAATTGAGTCCCTTGGGTGTTTTACCCTGGGGCCATCCCATTTATCGTGGCCTTATTATTTTCAATTATGTGGCTAGCCGTGTTGCATACTTTCAAGGCCAATAAATGTGCAGGAGTTTTCTGAACTCCAGGTTCTGTTTTCAATGCTAGAGCTCTGGAATGCCAGGGCAGAAAGAAAAAAATAGAAATTATTTTGTGGAGAATAAAAACGTAAATCCTACATCCACTAAGGAGTCAAAGGTACACTTGTTAAAATAAAAGCATTTCAAAAGACTACAGATTTTTCTGTTTAAAACATGTTTGAAAAGTAAGAATGATATATTTGCTACTAATAACTACTCTTCCTAACAAGGAAAATAGTGATGGCCATTCAGAGACCTTATATGAGGAGGTAGACAGGGGAAGAAACTGAGATAGAAAAGATAAATTTTAAAGGTTTGGGTTTTGAAAAGAGCTAAGCAGAACTGAACTGAGTACTTCATAAGCTTATATTGCAAGGATGACAGAATTTTACAGAGATAAGTCCCAGCATGAATGTGAAGGTAAGATCACTCCGAAATGGTTACGGTATACAGTGCTGCCCCATGGGAACACCACTGGTGTTTGTGGGGGAAAAGCAATTGTTTGTTCTATACACTGTTCTTGTCTCCCCACTTGCATCCATTCAGAGCTAGTGGTATCTGCAGGAATGACTCCTGGACATTTCTCCAGAAAACTCTAGGAGTGAATTTGGAAATTTTTTGGGAACATCATCAATAAATATAATTTGACACAATGTCAAACCAGTTTCATTTCCTGAGTATGATTCCTGTGTCTTCACAAGGTTTTATTTTTTAGAAAATCACACTCTCAGATTGAAAAACTGAAGAAATTTTTCTGTCCTTTTACTTATGAGTTTATATATTGATTTCCTACAAGTGTTTCCAAATCAGTACATTTGTTCATATGTTGCATGTGAGAGATGCAACTAAATTGGGAAAGTTGTAAGAGAAAGGAAGAATTGTACTGCCCAGAGATCTATTCATTTTTCAGAATTTTTATTTTTTAATTGAAGTATAATAAACATTAAGTACTGTATTATTTCCAGGTTTATAACAGTAATGTGACATTTATTTAACATTACAGTAAGTCTAGTTAACATCTGTCACTATACAAGATTCTTAGAATACTGTTGACTATATTCCCTGTGCTGTACATTACACCCCCAAGGTCTTATTTTATTTTATTACCTGGAAGATTGTACTTCTTAATTGCCTTCACCAATCTTCCCATCCCTCACTCCGCTCTCTTCTAGAAAACACCAGTTTTTTCTCTCTTTCTAGGACTCTATTTCCATTTTGGCTTCTTTGTTCATTTGTTTTGCTTTTCAGATTCCACATATAAGTGAAATTATATATTTGTCTTTGATTTGTTTCACATAGCATAATACCTTATATCTAGATCCTTCCATATTGTCACAAATAGCAAAATTTCATTCTTTTTTATGACTGAGTAATAGTCCATTCCATATGTATGTGTGCACTCATGGGCATGCGCATGTGCACACACACACACACATACACACACACACTTCTTTATCTATTCATCTACTGATGGATGAATAGATAAAGATGGACACCTAGGTTGCTTCCATATCTTGGCTACTGTAAATAATTCTGCAATGAGCCCAGGGGTACATTTCCAATTGATATTTTCTTTTCTTTTTTATTTTTTCAAATAAATAACCAGAAGTGAAATTGCTGCATCATGTGGTAGTACTATTTTTACTTTTTTGAAGAAACACCATACTGATTTTCATAGTGGCTGTACTAATTTAAATTCTGACCAAGAGTACATGAGGTTTCCTTTTCTCCACATCCTTGCCAAAATTTATTTCTTACCTTTTTGGTAATAGTCATTTGGACAGGTGTGAGGTGATATCTCATTGTGGTTTTTGATTTGCATTTCCCTGATGATGAGTGATGTTGAACATCTTTTCATGTACTTTCTGGCCATCTATATGTCTTCTTTAGAAAATGTCTATATACTCTGATATGAGAAATTTGAGAGTCAGGGTGGGGGGTCATGGAGGGTAAGAAGGGAAAAATGAAACAAGATGGGACCTGGGAGGGAGACAAACCATAAGAGACTCTTAATCTCAGGAAACAAACTAAGGGTTGCTGGGGAGGGGAAGAGGGGCGGATAGGGTGGCTGGGTTATGGGAAAAAAATTAATAAAAAAAAGAAATGAAAATGTGTATTTAGTATTTTGCACATTTTAATTGGATTTTTTCAATATTGAATTGTGTGAGTTCTTTTTATATCTATGTTGCATGTTAACCTTTTATCAGATATGTCTTCTCCCATCCAACAGATAGCCTTTTTGCTTCAGCTGATGGCTTCCTTCACTGTGCAAAAGATTTTTCAGTTTGATATAGTCATTTTTGTTTTATGGCTTTTGTAGTAGGTGCCTGAGGAGACAGCAGTAAGAAAATATCGCTAAGATTGAAATAGCCAATAGCTATTTGATAACAGCTTACTTACTGCCTAACTTTTCTTCTATGAGTTTCATGTTTTCAGGTCTCACATTTAGGACTTCAGTCCATTCTGAGGTGGCTCTTTTGTATACAGTGTAAGAAAGTGTTCCAATTTCATTGTTCTGAATGTAGTGTCCAGTTCTCCCAACATCATTTATCGAAGAGAATGTCTTTTCCCATTGTACATTCTTGCCTCCTTTGTTGTAAACTAACTGACTATGTAAGTGCAGATTTATTTCTGGGTTCTTTGGTATGTTCCACTGTTTTATCTGTTTTTGTGCCAGTTCCATTACTATTGTTTTGGAGTATAGTTTGAAATCCAGGAGCATGATACTGCCAGCTTTGTTCTTTTTCATGATAGCTCTGGCTATTCGGGGTTTTTTGTGACTCTTTTTGTTCCAGTTCTGTGAAAAATGTCATTGAGATTTTGATAGGAGATTACAGATCTTTATATTGCTTTGGATAATATGGACATTTTAACAATATTAATTATTCCAATCCATAAGCACAGTAATCTTTCCATTTATGTGTCATTTTCAATTTCTTTCATCAATGTCTTAAAATGTTCATAAAGGTCTTACATGTTCATTAAATTTATTTCTAGGTATTTTATACTTTTTGATGTAATTGTAAGTGGCATAGTCTTCTTAATTTATCTTTTTTGGTAGTTTGTTATTTGTATATAGGTTCCTAACAGATTTATGAAAGTGAATTTTGTATCCTGCAATTTTACTGAAATCATTTATAGTTCTAATAGTTTTTTGGTGTAATTGTTAGGATTTTTTATAGATGGTATCATGCCATCTGCAAATAGTGATAGTTTTACTACTTCCTTTGCAACTTGGATGCCTTTTCTTTATTTTTCTTGCCTAACTGTGGTGGCAATTCCAATACATTGTTCAATAACAGTGCTGAGAATGGGCATTCTTCTTTGTTCCTGATCTTTCCTGAGGAAAAGACTGGGATGATACCTGTGAGTTTGTCATACCCGGCATTTATTATGATGAGGTATATTCTCTCTATGCTTATTTTGTTGAGACTTTAAATGGATATTGAATTTTGTCAAATGCTTTTTCTGAATCTATTAAGGTTATCATATGATTTTTCTTCCCTTCATTGTGTTAATGTGATGTGTCATGTTGACTGATTTGCATATATTAAATCAATCCTTGTGTCCATGGAATAAATCCCATTTGATCATGATTTGTGTTCCATTTAATGTATTGTTGAATTCCGTTTGCCAATATTTTGTTGAGCATTTTTGCATCTATGTTCATTAAGGATATTGGCTGGTAATTTCCTTTTTTTTTTTTTGAGCATCTTTGTCTGGTTTTTGTATCGGGGTGATGCTGGCCACAGTAAATGAGTTCGGAAGCATACCTTTCTCTCCGATTTTTTTGGAATAATTTGAGAAGTATAGGTAATAACACTTCTTTAAATATTTGGTAGAATTCATCTGTAAAGCCATCTGTTCCTGGACTTCTTTTTGTTGGGAGTTTTTTGATTACTGATTCAATCTCCTTGCTAATAACTGGTCCATTCAGATTTTCTATTTCTTCATGATTCTGTCTTATAAGACTGTATGTTTTAGGAATTTATTCATTTCCTCTAGATTTACTCTGTTAGTGTATAATTGTTGGTAGAAGTCTCCTAAGATCCTTTGTATTTCTGTGACTGTAACTTTTCCTCCTTCATTTCTGATTTTATTTATTTTGGGTCTCTCTCTTTTTACCTTGATGAGTCCGGTTACAGGTTATCAATTTTATTTATCTTTTCAAAGAACCAGCTTTTTGTTTACTGACTCTTTCTTTTTTTGGATCATTTATCTATTTCATTTATTTCCACTCTGATCTTTATTTTTTTTCTTTTTATTAATTTTGGGCTTTGTTTTTACTTTTACTAGTTCCTTAGTAATTAGGTGTGAAGTTAGGTTGCTTATTTGAAAAATTTCTTGATATTTTAGGTAAGCCTATTCTGTTATGAACTTCCCTCTTGGAACAGCTTTTGTTATGTTTCATAGATTTTGGATTACTGCGTTTCCATTTTCATTTATCTCAAGGTATTTTTTGATTTCCTCTTTTTTTTTCACTGATCCATTGGTTAGTTAATAGTATGTTGTTTAGTCTCCATGTATTTGTTTTTGTTTTGTGGTTTTCTTCTTGTAATTCATTTCTACTTTCAAAGCACTGAGATCAGAAAAGATGCTTCAATCTTCTTAATTTATTGTGATTTGTTTTGTGCCCTAATATGTGGTTTATCCTAGAGAATGTTCTGTGTGCACCTAAAAAAGAGTATATTCTCCTGTTTTTAGATAGAATGTTCTGTGTTTATCTATTAAGTCTATCTGGTCTAATGGGTCACTTGTTGATTTTCTAAGTGAGCTATCCATTGATGTAAATGAGGTATTAAAGTCTCCCACTACTACTGTATGCTGTCAGCTTCTCCCTTTATGTCTCTTAGTAGTTGCCTTATATGTTTAGGTGCTCCTATGTTGAGTGCATTAAGTATTTACACCCTCTTGTTGGATTGACCCATTTACCATTATGTGATGGCCATCTTTATCTTGTATTATGGTCTTGGTTTTAAAGTCTATTTTGTTTAATATGAGTGTTGCTACCTTAGCTTTCTATTTCCAAAAGCACAGAACATGTTCTTCCTTACCTTCATTTGTGGTCTTTGTGTATCTTTAGATATGAAGTAAGTCTCTTGTAGACAACATAGAGATAGGTTTTGCTTTTTTTTTTTTTAATCCATCCAGGCAACCTTTTGATTGGAAAATTTAGTCCATTTACATTAAAATAATTATTGATAGGTTTGTACTTACTGCCATTTGTTAATTGTCTTCTCGTTCTTGTAGTTCTTCTTTATTCCTTTTATTCCTTTTATCCTCTGTTGCTTTTTTTCCCCTTATGGTTTGATGCTTTTCTTTAGTGTTATGTTTGGATTCCTTTCACTTTGTTTCTGAGTGTGTGTGTGTGTGTGTGTGTGTGTGTGTAAAACTAATAAATAGTTTTATTTATTTATTTGAGAGAGGGAGAATATTAGCCTGGGGGAAGGGCAGAGGGAAAGAGAAAGAGCGAGAGAGAGAAGCAGGTTCCCCACTCAGCAGGAAGCTTGATGCAGGGCTCAATCCCAAAACCCAGATATCATGACCTGAGCCAAAGACAGATGCTTAACTGGCTGAGCCATAAGGTGTCCCTGTTTCTGGGATTCTATTATAGGTTTTTGGTTCATATATGACAACCTGTATTTACAGCAGTCTATTTTAGGCTGATGGTCACTTAAGTCCGAACACATTCTAAAGTCGATTTTACTTTTGCCTTTAACCTTCACACTAGTTTTATAAGTGGTTGATCTACTACATTTACTATATAATTGCCTTGACCAGTGATAATTCTGTCATTTAGTTATGGCCTTTTCTTTTCTGCTTAAAGAAGTCCCTTTAGGGGTACCTGGATGGCTCAGCTGGTTGAAGGTATGACTCTTGGTTTCGGCTCAGGTCATGATCTCGGGGTTGTGCACTAGAGATTCTTTCCCTCTCCCTCTGCCCTTCCCCCTGTTGTGTATTCTCTTTTTTTCAATAAATAAACCTTAAAAAAAAAAGTCCCTTTAACATTTCTTGTAATGCTGGCTAAACAGTGAAGAACTCCTTTACTTTCTGCTTGGCTAGGAAAATCCTTTTCACTTCTTCAATTCTGAATGATAACTTTGCCAGGTAGAATAGCCTGTGGTGTAAGTTTTTCCCCTTTCAGCACTTTGAATATACCATGCCACTTTCTTCTGGCCTGTAAAATTTTTTCTGAAAAATCAGCTAATGACCTGATGAAGCTTACCTTTTATCTATTTGTTTTTCTTTTGCTGCTTTTAAGATTCTTTATTTTTAACATTTGACATTTTAATTATAATGTGTCTGGATCTGGATCTCTTTGGGTTCCTCTTGTTTGAGACTCTCTGTGGTTCCTGAACCAGGGTATCTGTTTCCTAGGTTAGGGAAATTTTCAGCCCCTTCTCTTTCTCTTCTCCTTCTGGGACCCCTATAATGCTAATGTTAGTATATTTGATGCTGTCTTAGAAGTCCCTTAAACTATCCCCATTTTTAATATTCTTCTTCCTTTTTGTTTTTTTGACTCAGTGATTTCCATTACTTTGTTTTCCGAGTCACTGATCTGTTCTTCTGTATTATCTAATCTGTTGTTGATTCCCTCTAGTGCATTTTTCATTTTAGTCATTGTAGTTTCCATCTCTAATTGGCACTTTTTTTTTTTAAGATTTTATTTATTTGACAGAGAGAAATGCAGCCAGAGAGGGAACACAAGCAGGGGGAGTGAGAGAGGGAGGAGCAGACTTCCCACCGAGCAGGGAGCCCGATGCGGGGCTTGATCCCAGGACTCCGGGATCATGACCTGAGCCGAAGGCAGTCGCTTAACCACCTGAGCCAACCAGGCAGCCCTCTAATTGGTAATTTCTTATACTTGCTCTCTCTTTGTTGAAGTTCTCACTGTGTTCATCCATTCTCCTCCTGAGTTTGGTAAGCATCCTTATGACCATTACTTTGAACTATTTATCAGGTAGATTACTTAGCTCTGTTTCATTAACGTCTTTTTCTGAGGTTTTGCATTGTTCTTTCACTTGAAATATATTCCTGTCTCATCATTTTGTCTGACTGTTTCTGTGTATCAGGAAAATCAGCTACCTCTCTGTCTTGAAGGAGTGACCTTATGTCAGTGTCCCACAGGGATTAGAGCATAATCCTCTCCTGAGCACCAGAGGCAGGTGCTCAAAGGGAATCTCTTATGTGGGCTGTATGTTCCCACCTGTTGTGGCGCAAAACAGTGGCTGTAGGGTAGCAGTGGACAGAGCCCTCCACCCTCCCAGCTGGCTGGAGAATTGCAGCCACCACTGCAGTAGCAGGCAGTGTTCTCCCCTGACCCAGCAGGCTGTGTCTGCAGTATGGGCATGGCTCTCTCCTGGTCTGGCTGGTTGGGTGCTGTGGCTGCCACTGTAGATGTTGATGTGGTGATGGGCATGGTTCTCCCCCTGGCACAAGTTGTTGAGGCATCTCTTTTTTTGTTATGGATATAGCAGTTGGTGAGCTCTCTCCTCACCCCCAATGCCACCCCTCAACACCACTGCAGCCATGAGCAGCTCTCTACACTGGCCTAGCTGGCTAGGGCACTACAGCTGCCACTGTGACCACAATGGTAGGAAGGTCTGTCCCCTGGCCCAACTGGTTGAGACACCACAGTACTCCTGCAACTGCTGCAGTGGGTGGGGGTCTCAGCAAACTGTGTTTGCCCACATTAGAAGGTTAGAGCAAGAGTTCCAAGACTGTGCCACCAGCATTAGTACTAGCAGGATAGAATATGATTATAAAAATGGCACCCAACATTGTCTACATCTCCAAAGAGTGTCTTGATAGTTTCTTCCCTCTCTGGCAAACACCCCAGGTAAAAGTAAGTCTCTTTCACCCATGTTCTAGGTGCTTTTCCAACGGCTGTTATATCACTGAGTGCCAGGGGGCATGCCAACACTTTAAGAGTAGGTTTTCCTGAACATAATCCCTATTAGTTTTCAAAGCCTGGTTTTTTGAGGGCTCATTTCTTCTGTGCAAGATTTAAGGGTTGTAGTGAATGATGTGGAGTTCCAACAACTTGCTCCTTAAAGAAAAGTATCCTCCCTTTGATATACCTCCCAACTATGGATTGCTGCACCTTGGAAGCTTTTCTTCCTTTGGCAAGACCTTATCTCTGCCACTCCCATCCACCAGAATGTTGCCCTTTTGTCTCTCATTGTGAGGACTCTATTCATGCAGTTTTTAGGACTTTTTATGAAGAAAATATTCCATATATAGCTGTATTTTTATTGTGTTTCTGAGTGGAGGTAAGCTCAAGATCCTCCTGTGCCACCATCTTGAATAAAGATTTTTTTGTTTAATCTAAATTTTTCTTTTGAAAGATGATACTTATTTATTTGACAGACAAAGTGAATCAGTGAGAGAGGAAATAAAAGCAGAGGGAATGAGAGAGGGAGAAGCAACCTCCTCACTGAGCAGGGAGCCTGATGTGGGGGTCGATCCCAGGACCCTGGGATCATGACCTGAGCTGAAGGCATATGCTTAATGACTGAGCTACTCAGGCATCCCTAAATTTTTTTCTTTCTTTTTTTTTTTTTTTAGATATTCCTATGCTACAGTTTGTCAGTTTTTTTTTAATTTGTTGCAAATCTGCAAAAATTTTCCAGTGTATTTATTGAAAAATAATGTGTATATAAGTGGACCTGTACAGTTCAAACCCATGTTGTTCAAGGGTCAACTGTATGTACCTTTGTTTATTGCTTTTCCTCATAGCACTTATCACTACCTGAAATATTTTTTAAAAAGATTTTATTTTATTTATCAGAGGGAGAAGGGGAGAAAAGCACAAACAGAAAGAGCAGCAGGGGGAGGGAGAAGCAGGCTCCTGGCTGAACGAGGAGCCTGGTGTGGGACTTGATCCCAGAACCCTGGGATCATGACCCAAGCTGAAGGCAGATGCTTAATGGACTGAGCCACCCAGACGTCCCTACTTAAAGTTATTTTATTTTAATTCCAGAGTAGTTAACATCCAGTGTTACATTAGTTTGGTGTATAGGATTCAACAACTCCATATGTTACTCAGTGCACATTAGGATAAATGTACTCTTAATGCTCTTCACCTATTTCACCCATCCCCCCAGCCACCTCCCCTCTGGTAATCCTCTGTTTGTTCTCCACAGTTAAGTATCTATTTCTTGGTTTGTCTCTCTTTATGTTCATTTTTTCATTTGTTCTGTTCCTTTAATTCCACATAAACAGTGAAGTTATATGGTATTTGTTTTTCTCTGGCTGGCTTATTTTTCTTAGCTCTATACTCTCTAGATCCATCCATGTTATTGTAAATGGCAAGATTTCATTCTTTTTTATAGCTGAATAATATTCCACTGTATATCTATATATAGATGGACACATCCATTATCTATCTATCTATCTATCTATCCCACATCTTCTTTATCCAGTCATCTATTTTTTATAATTTTGTTTATTTATTTGTTAGAGAGGGAGAGCACGCACAAGCAAGGGGACTGGCAGAGAAGCTGGCTCCCCACTGAGCAGGTAGCCCAATGTGAGACTCGATCCCAGGACCCTGGGATCATGACCTGAGCTGAAGGCAGATGCTTAATGACTGAGCCACCCAGATGTCCCTATCCATTCATCTACTTATGAACACTTAGTCTGCTTCCATAATTTGGCTATTGCAAATAATGTTGCACTCAACATAAGGGGGCATATATCCCTTTGAAATAGGGTGTTGTTGTTTGTTTTTTTTTTGTCCATTGGATAAATACCCAGTAGTGTGATTGTTGGATCATAAGGCAGCTCTATTTTAAATTTTTTGAAGAACTTCCATATTGTCTTTCACAGTGCCTGCACCGGTTTGTATTTCCACCAACAGTGCAAGAGGGTTCCTTTTACTCCACATCCTTGCCAACACCTGTTGTTTCTTGAGTTTTTGATTCTGGCCATTCTGACAGGTATGAGGTCATATCTCAATTTGGCTTTGATTTTCATTTCCCTGATGATTAGTGATGTTGAGCATCTTACCATGTGTATGTGGGCCATATAGACATCTTCTTTGGAAAACTGTCTATTCATGTCTGCTACCCATTATAAAATCAGATTTTTTTTTTGGTGTTGAGTTGTGTTAAATTCTTTATACATTTTGGATACCAATCCTTTATTAGATATGTCATTTACAAATCTCTTCTCTTATCTCTTAGTTTTGTTGGTTATTTCCTTTGCTGTGCAGAAGCTTTTTATTTTGATGAAATCCCCATAGTTTTTTTTTTTTTTTTAAAGATTTTATTTATTTGACAGAGAGAAACACAGCCAGAGAGGGAACACAAGCAGGGGGAGTGAGAGAGGGAGAAGCAGGCTTCCTGCCGAGCAGAGAGCCCGATATGGGACTCGATCCCAGGTCTCCGAGATCATGACCTGAGCCGAAGGCAGTCGCTTAACCAACTGAGCCACCCAGGCGCCCCGAAATCCCCATAGTTTATGTTTGCTTTTGTTTCCCCTATCTCAAAAGACATCATCTTGAAAAATAACATTTCAGCCAATGTCAGAGAAATTATCTGCCTGTGGTCTCTTCTAGAATTATTATGGTTTCATTTAGGTCCTTAATCCATTTTGAGTTGGTTTTTGGGTATGGTATAAAAAAAAAGTGGTCCAATTTCATTCTTTTGCATGTAGCTGTCCAGTTTGCCCAACACTACATGTTGAAGAAACTGTCTTTTTCCTATTGCACATTCTTGTCCCCTTCAACAAAAATTAATAGACCATATAATCGTGGGTTTATTTCTGGGCTTTCCATTCTATCCTATTGATCTATGTGTCTATTTTTGTGCCAGTACCATACTGTTTTGATTACTACAGCTTTTAAAGACTGGCAGAGAAGGTATATTTATGGCAGAATCCCAGAATTTATTTCCAAATCAACACCAAGAAAGCCTTGTATTTGCAACACTTTTGAAATCCTTTACGATCTAACATCATGCATATATTAACTGTTAGGTCATTTCCCCCTTTATTTTTGTCTTTGGATTCAACAGCAAACTCAAGAAAGTTTTACAAAGATTCATCCTATTACTTTTAGAAATATTTTCAGAGTAAAAAATATAGAATGATGATGTATGATGACCTTATCCAAATCATTTCATTCATGAAAATACATGTTGAAATCTAAACTTTACTCTGTCATGCAAAGTTTTCAATTTTTCAAAAGAAACTTTTTTCCTCTCAAATTTTTTCTTTTTTATTCAGTGATTTTCCACTGTTTGATTTATTTTTTCCAAATAATCCCAATACTTAATTCTATCCAGGTATTCCTTTCAATGAATCCAAATCTTTCTTTGCATAAGAGTCAAAAGAAAAGAATACAGGGAAGCACTGGGTTGACTTTCAAATGGAATTCTCTAACTAAACCCAATTTAGCTTGAGTCTTTAGAACTGTAACATAACATTCAAAAATTCTTAGGACTGACCAACTAATAAAAAGTAGCATATTAATAGAAATCACTGTGTTGTCATTTATTTATATGATTCTTCCTGTACTTAATTCAAAAAAGAATTCCAATAAGTTTCCAATATAAAAGAAAAATAAGACTATGGAGAGGAAGAAGGTGAGGCAAGAAATTTTATCAATAAATCTTTTAAGAGCTGTGAAAGAGCTTAAAGTCCTGGAGTCACAAATGCATGGGTCCAGATCTTTTTCCTCCACTTACTAGTTCTATGACCTAGGGTAATTTACTTCATCTTCCAAAAGGTTAGTTTCTTCATCTATAGTTGTTACAAAGATTAAATGAAACAATGGATGAAAAATGGTAACCCAGTGACTAAGACAAGGTTCAATATGGCTAGTACATAACACAACTGCCCCATCCTTTTAGTGACTGACACTTATACCATTTAGCCTTTTAGAGGGATATTTGACAGACCATCAAAAAAAATTAACACGAGCAAGTAACAAATTTCCTCACAATGTATGACACCTTGTTTTAGCAACATTGGATTCCTCTGAGGGAACTGGTATGTATTAGACTGAACCTGTCTGGTAAAGGTTTATTGAGATGGCATTTAAAAAAAGAAATCTGGGGGTGCCTGGGTGGCTCAGTTGGTTAAGCGACTACCTTTAGCTCAGGTCATGATCCTGGAGACCCCGGATCAAGTCCCACTTCAGGCTGCCTGCTCGGCAGGAAGCCTGCTTCTCCCTCTCTCACTCCCCCTGCTTGTGTTCCCTCTCTGGCTGTGTTTCTCTCTGTCAAATAAATAAAATCTTTAAAAAAAGAAAAAGAAATCTGACTTGTTGGGACACTGACTCTAGAGCCAAAAATGCCTAGGTTTGAATGCCAGATCAATTACAATACACAACTAGAAAATTGGCTTTCTTAGTACAAACTCCATGAAAGTCAGGAGTTTCTTTGCATGTATGAATTAATAAGAACCCTCAAGTGCTTATAGCAAATGTTTAAATAAGTGTCAATAAACTATCAGTGGTCAACTAACTCACATGGTAGTCCAAATTTTCTCTTATGTACTTTTTCCCTAGTACTTTGAAAGGTGCAATTCAGAATTCAATTTCATATTTGTGCATACAGATATTCAATTGTTCCAGGATCATTGAGAGATTACCCTTGTAATTGCCTTTGCATCTTTGCCAAAAAACAACCATTTATGTGCATCTCGATTTCTGAAATATCTATCCTATTCCATCAATCTATTTCTTGGCCTTGACACTAATGCCATACTCTCCTGACTACCATAGCTTTATTATAAATCTTGAAGTCACGGTAAGTCCTTCAACTTTATTCATCTTTTGCAAAATTGCTTTGGCTAATCTAGTGTCTTTGCATTTCTATATGAATTTTAGACATCAGCTTATAAATTTCTACCAAAACCATGACTAGAGGGGCACCTGGGTGGCTCAGTTGGTTGAGCTCGGGTCTTTGGCTCGGGTCATGATCCTGGAGACCCGGGATCAAGTCCCACATCGGGTTCCCTGCTCAGCAGGAAGCCTGCTTCTCCCTCTCTCACTCTCCCTGCTTGTGTTCCCTCTCTGGCTGTGTTTCTCTCTGTCAAACAAATAAAATCTTAAAAAAAAAAAAACACCAAAAAACAAAAACAAAAAAAACCAAAAACATGACTAGAATTTTCATTTGAATTACATTGACCCTATAGATAAATCTGGGGAGAACTGATATCTTAACATTATTGTGCCTTCCGATCCATGAACACAGTAGAGTTCATCATTCATTTAGTGATTTAATTTCTGTCAGTAATATAGTTTTCAAAGTATAGGTCTTCATATATTTTGTTAGCTATATCTGTAAATATTTTATGTTTTTGCTGCTATTATAAATTATACTTTTTTAATTTCAATTTCTGGTTGTTCATTGACAGTACATAAAAATATAATTGATGTTTGTATATTAGCCTTGTATACTATAATCTGTTAAAATCCTTTACTAGCCCTAGAATCTTTTTTTTGGAGATTCTACAGAATTTTCTACATAGATGATCATGGAGTGTATGAGTAAAGATAATCTGACTCCTTAACTTCCAAGTGGCGTGTTTTTAATTGCTTTTTTTCTTGTTTTATTGCACTGGCTTAAACTTCCAGTGCAATGCTGAATAGAAATGGTGAAAATGGACACCCTTACCTTGTACCCGATAATAGAAGAAAAGCATTCAGTCTTTTACCATTAAATATGTTAGCTCTAGATTATTTGTATACACTCCTTATTAAACTAAGAAAGCTTCTACTTTATTCTTAGGTTCTGAGTTTTTATAAGAAAAGATGTTAGATCTGATAAATGCTTTTTCTGTACCCATTGTTATAATCTTAGAGTTTTCCTTTCTTAGTCTATAAATATGGTGAATTACATCGAGTTTTTTTCAAACTGGCATTTCTAAACCTCACACTATCATGATGTATTACCTATTTTATAAATTGTTGATGTGTGCTTTGATAAAATTTTGTTAAGAATCTCTATCTCTATTTATGAGGGATATTGGTCTGTACTTTTCTTATAATGTCTTTGGGTAATACTGTCTCAGAAAATGAATTGGGAAATATTCTTTTTAAATTTTTCTGGACAATTCTGCATAAAATTAGTACTATTTCTTCCTTAACTATTAGGAAGAATTCACCCATAAAGCCATTTAGGCCTAGATTTTTGTTGTAGGGAGGTTTTTAACTGATAGTTCAATTTAACTGGCAGATATGGGGCTATTCAGGTTGTGTTATTTCTTCTTAAATAAATGTTGGTAGCTTGGAACTTTTGAATGTTTCTCCTTTTTATGTAAATAGTTGAATTTAAAGGTATAAAATTATTCATAATATTCCGTTCATATTCTTTTTTTAAAAAAAGATTTTAATTATTTATCTGACAGAGAGAAACACATCTAGAGAGGGAACACAAGCAGAGGGACTGAGAGAGGGAGAAGCAGGCTTCCCGCCGAGCAGGAAGCCCAATGTGGGGCTCAATCCCGACCTGAGACGAAGGCAGTCGCTTAACCAACTGAGCCACCCAGGCGCCCCTCATATTCTTTTAATATTAGTAGAATGTGTAGTGATGTTTATTTATTATTTCTGATGCTGATAATTTCTTTTTTCCTTTTTGCTGATCAGTCTTGATAGAGCTTTATCTTCTCAGTAAAACACCTTT
The DNA here is from genome assembly GCA_004023965.1 of Spilogale gracilis. NCBI lineage: Eukaryota > Metazoa > Chordata > Mammalia > Carnivora > Mephitidae > Spilogale > Spilogale gracilis. The sequence goes on from PITA01000615.1 coordinate 73,364, forward strand.
TTGTTTTATTGATTTTTTTCTCTATTATTTTCCCGTTTTCTTTTTTTGTAAGATTTTATTTATTTATTTGACAGAGAGAGGTAGGCAGAGAAGCAGGCGGGGGAGGGGGAAGCAGGCTCCCCACTGAGCAGAAAGCCTGATGTGGGGCTTGATCCCAGGACCCTGAGATCATGACCTAGGCTAAAGGCAGAGACTTTAAACCCACTGCACCACCCAGGTGCCCCTATTTTCCCATTTTCAATTTCAGTGATTTCTACTCTGATCTTTATTTTCTTTCTTCCACATACTTTGTATATAATTTGCTCTTCTTTTTCTAGTTGTAGAGAGTGAAAACTAAGATCATTATTATTATTATTATTTTTAAGATTTCATCCATTTGACAGAGAGAAACACAGTCAGAGAGGGAACACAAGCAGGGGGAGTGAGAGAGGGAGAAGCAGGCTTCCCACAGAGCAGGGAGCCTGATGTGGGACTCGATCCCGGGCCTCCGGGATCATGACCTGAGCCGAAGGCAGTCACCCAACCAACTGAGCCACCCAGGCACCCGAGATCATTATTTTAATGGCAAATCTTTGTGGCAAAAATTTTAGTACTGTTTTCTATTTCTATTCAGTACAAACACTTTATGATTTCCCTTTTTCATTTCTTCTTTGGCCCATAAATTGCATATAAGCATGCTATTTAGTTTCCATATATTTGATGATTTTATCAATATATGTCTTTTATTTATTTCTAAATTCATTCCATTATAATAAGAGAGCATACCATGTATGATATGAACCCTTTTAAATTTAACACTTATTCTGTGGCTCACAAAAGAGTCATTTTTGGTAGATGTTCTGTGTATATTTGAAAAGAAAGTACATTCTTCTGTTGTGGGATAGGGTGTGTTTTTTTGTTTTTTTTTTTAAAGATTTTATTTATTTGACAGAGAGAAACACAGCCAGAGAGGGAACACAAGCAGGGGGAGTGAGAGAGGGAGAAGCAGGCTTCCCACTGAGCAGGGAGCCCGATGTGGGGCTCAATCCCAGGTCTCCGGGATCATGACCTGAGCTGAAGGCAGAGGCTTAACCACTGAGCCACCCAGGCGCCCCTGGATAGGGTGTTTTAAATGTCAGTTAGATTAAGTTGGTTTATGAAGTGTTTATGGCTTTTATATTCTTACTGATTTTCTGTCTGCTTATACTATCAATTATTGAGGAAAGCTGTTGGAATCTCTCCCCAAAACTGTGCATTTCTGTCTTCTTCCATTTGTATCAGTTTTTGACTTGTGTAAGGTCTTTTATTAGAAAATAAATATTTAGTAATGGTGTGTCCTCTTAATTAGCATCTTTATCATTTAAAAAAGTCTTTATATCTTATAATTATCTTTGCTCTGAAATCTATTTGTTAAATAGTAACAATTGTGTTTGCTTAATGTATATTTTTCCATACTTTTAACCTATTTTGTCTTTATACTTAAGGTGGGTTTATTATAGATAACGTATAGTTTAATCTTTTTTTTTCTTTTAATCCAATCTGACGATTACTGCATTTTAATTGGGGTTTTTAGTCCATTTATATTTAATAGAATTACTGACATGGTTGGTTTAATCTTCCATCTTGTTTGTTTCTCTTTGTTACACCTCTTCTTTTTTCCCATTTTTCTTCTTTTCTTGCATTGTGTGTATGGTTTTTTAACAATTTCATTTTATTTCCCTTGTTGGACTATTATAGTTTCTTATGTTTTTAGAGAGTCACAGTATACTTTTTATCTTTTCACAGTCTATCTTTAAGTGATATTATAATACCACATGCAATATAAGAGCCATTCAACAGTATAGTTGCATTTCCTGGCCTTTGTGACATGGTCATATATTTTACCTCTCCACATGTTATGAATCCCACAATACATGGTTATTGTCTTGCTTTAAACAACCTAATTATCAATTTAAGAGATTTAAATAATACAAAAACATTTCATACTAGCCTGCATAATAACCATTTACAGTGCTTAACAGTTCTTTGCACATATTTAATTTTCCTCCTGATAACATTTTTCTTTTGCCTGAAGTATTTCTCTTAACATTTCTTGTAATGCAGTTCTATTGGTGATAACTTTTTTCATCTTTTGATGTCTGAAGACCATTTTTATCTTCCTCATTGAATATTTTCTCTATGTATAGAATTCCTGGTTGTTATTTTCTTTCAACTCTTTTTTTTTTTTTTTTTTAAAGATTTTATTTATTTGACAGAGAGAAACACAGTCAGAGAGGGAACACAAGCAGGGGGGGGGTGAGAGAGGGAGAAGCAGGCTTCCCGCCGAGCAGGGAGCCCGATGTGGGGCTCGATCCCGGGTCTCCGGGACCATGACCTGAGCCGAAGGCAGTGGCTCAACCAACTGAGCCACCCAGGCGCCCCACTTTCAACTCTTTATAAATATGTTGCTCTACTGTCTCCTGATTTGTATTGTTTCTGACAAAGAAGTCTGCTATAACTCTCAGAACTGTTTCTGTTTTCCCTGGATGCTTTGAAAATATTCTCATAACTGGTTTTAATCAATTTGATTCTGATGTCCCTTGGTGTAGTTGTTTTCATGTTTATTATGCCTAAGGTTTATTGACACTCTGGATCTATAGATTTATAGTCTTCATCAAATTTGGAAAATTCTGGCCATTATTTCTTCAAAAATTGTTGGTCCTTTCTTTTAGAGTCCAATTACATACATATAGTAGGCTGCGTATGTCCTTTCTTTTAGGGATCCAGTTACATGTAAATATTAGGCTGCTTAAAGCTGTCTCGCAGCTCACTAATACCCTGTTTTCTATTTTGTCTTTTTTTTCTCTGTTTCATTTTAGACAGTTTCTGCTGTTGTCTTAAGGTTTATGAATTGTTTCTTTTTCAATGTATAATTGGCTATTAATACAATTCCGTGTATTTTTCATCTCAGCTATTATAGTTTTCATGTGTAGAAGTATGATTTTTAAATGGATAGATATCTTCAATGTTTCTACTTAATAAGAGCAATATTTTTTCTAATTTACTGAACATATGGAATGCAAGTAAAATAACTTTTAATGTTCTTGTCTGTGTCATTATTGGATCTGCTTCTATTGCTTAATTTTTCCTCCATCTTATCAAATACATTTTATTTCTTTTTTTTCATGCTAATTGCGTTTCACTAGATGTTAGATACTAAAAGTTTCCCTTGTTGGATCTTGGGTACTTGTAAGCCTATAAGTATTTTTGAGCTTTGTATCAGGATGCAGTTAAATGACTTTGAAAGAGTTTCATTCCTTTTTTTTGGTTGTCATTTAATATTTATTTATTTGAGAAAGGGTGGGGAGAGGAAGAGAATAGGAGAGAAGCATAGAGAATCTCAAGCAGATTCCCCACTGAGTATGGAGTCTAAGTCAGGGCTTGAACTCCTGACCCTGAACATATGACCTGAGCCAAAATCAAGAGTCAGACACTGAACCAACTGGGCCACCCAGGTGCCCCAAAAGAGTCTGATTCTTTCAGTTCTTGCTTTTAGAGTTTTCAGCAAGACTAGAACAGCATTTAGTCTTAATTTTGCCTCATTACTAAGGCAAAATGATTGTCAATACTCTAGCACATGCCCTGTGAACATGAGGGTTTCTCCTGTGACTGATGGGTAAAGGAACTATTGCCAGCTAAGTGTGCACTCCAGGAATTGTTCCCTGTAATTTTTTTGGATGGTTTCTCTGCTTAAGACATGAGAGGATCCCTCTGCATATGTCTATAGCTCTCTCTCTGTAGCTCCCTCCTCTTAGTACTCAGTCTTATAGCAACTCTAGTTGTCTTGGCCTCCTGAATCGCAGACAGACCTGTCTCTCTTTCTCAGCGAGACTCCAGGTTCTGCATATATTTCCTTTCTGTACTCTGTGCCCTGGAAACACTAGGCAGAAATTTGGGTAAATTGTATTACTTCATTTCACATCTCTTCATTGCCTGATACTCAAGTTTAAAAATTTAGTCCAGTTTTTAAGTTGTTTCAGGTATGAGGGTAATCTGCTCTCTTACTTTATTTTGGCTGAAAGTAGACATCTGTTAATGTATTTTAAGAGGAAGAAAGCCGATAGCCTTCATCGGGGAGTTATTGTCTCTTCACCAAAAATCATAAGCACTGTTCTCAGTGGATTTAGAAATTACTGGTAGGGATTATTGTTGTTACTATGGACTGTCTTATACATTTTAATTTTCATCTATTGTAGGACGTGATATTTAAACTGTTAAAGTAATAAAATTCTTGGTTCTCTATAATAAATACATAATAAATTTGGAATGCTATTTTGGCATATGGGATGGAGTAATACAAATGCATAGACATATGCAGAGAGATCCTTTCAGGTCTTAAAGAAATGGGCCTGAATCAATGAAAGGTGTAAAAGGAACAAAGTTCAAGTTCCATTGGCTTACAAAGAAAGAAGGGAGGAGACTAGGAAAAAGACAAAAAGACAGCACACAAATCAAATGAAAATTAGAATTAAAGCTTGGAAAGTACAGAGAGATCAATTTTACAGGTAACACACACAAAAATAATTATGCAATTTTAATAACTTGGTAAGGGTTCTAGAAAGATGTTTGGGGGAATTTAATACAAGATCTCTTGCTTTCTTTCAAATATATTCATTGTTTACCTAGGTAGGGGTAACAGAGAAGCTTATTTGACATTTATGCACTTAACTAAATTTTTCTAAACATTATAGAAAGGTTTTCCATATTTTTGTCAGTGTTAACTATAAGAGGGAAGGCAATAATTATCTGTGAATATTACCTAGTAATATAGTTATTTGTATATTTGTATTATCTTTCTATGTATGCTTTTTCAGAAGAGGGAAGAGATCTTATTCACTTCTTATTATCTAACACTGACTACTCTAAGGCATCACTTAGAGAAAATTCACTTATTTAACAAATACTGACTGTTAGGTCGCAAGTACTATGTGGAACTTTAGGAATATAAAGGTGAGCAGAAATTGGCTATGTGGCTGCTTTCTTCTGACCAATGGAGAAGACGAACAGTAATAAAATTATCACACAAACAGAAGTAAATTGAACAAGGAGCACTACAGGTATGACTAAGTGACATCTCTTGAATAAGCTATTTCCAAAGTGACTAATGAAGAAAATTCTGCAATGCAGTGATTGAATCAGAGCTTCTAATTCTCAGTATCAGAACCTAGCCCACGTGTTTAGAATCACTTTTTCCAATACCTCACAGAGAATCTCCTTCAGAAATAACTTTTGAAGAAAAGAGTATACCATATGGTATTTCACATCATGTTTTAGAACTTGGAAACACTGTCCCTCTCAGACAAAAAGAAAGGTCAGAAGGTTTCTTCATTGTTTCATGAAGGTGAATATTCTTATAGAAATGTAACAATATTCAAAGCCATTTTGTGGGAATATGAACACTGATAATGAATATAAATATAACTCTAAACCAAATGCCAGAATAAAACAAAATTTATGAAATAAAGCATATACTCATTCATTTGGCAAATATCTATTAAACATCTACCATATGCAAGTATGACCCAGGCCTCGGAAACTTAGCAGTGTTAGTCCCTGTACACAAGAAGGGGATGGCATGAGGTGCGGACATATGATAAAAAGCAAACAGACCACTTAGAGACTTCTGATTCTCTGCATCAGCAGCCACCAACAATGGTCAAATACTTGTCTGCCCATCAGAGCAACTTGGACTCTTTATCCAACCAACAGAGACCAGAAGCAAGAAATATCTCCAGCTCAATAAGGTACCCTGTGCTTACTGTATTGTTGGTGTTAGTCCCATTCTCTTCTATCCTTTTCTCAACAGTGATTTTCAACTTTGTTTAGCGCAAAAGACTCTATTTGCTACCTCTGTCATTCCAAACAACCTACACATTCAGCAGCTAACTTAAAGAAAAGAGGAGACTTTTCTTTATCTGCAATTTATGTCTACTTCTATGTATTATCTTGAGCCCCTAAGAAGTAGCCAGGGTTTTAAAGTGAAAGCTTACTTTTCCTACAGAAGTAGGATAAAAATGTCTACATCTAGTCCACAGAGATCTAGTCCTGTATCCCTGATCATATGATTTCAAATAAATCCCCAAAGAAAGCCATTTTGTCTCCTCCAAAGCAGTTTGAATGCTTCCAAATGTCAAAGCTTCTCTGGGTGCAGGTGGTTTTTTGTGTAAGTTTTATTATGGTCACTACCATGCTTATAGGCTTCAAGCTATAGAATAAAAAATAACCTCTTTTGCCCTTCCCAAACACTAAAAAGAAAGAAAGGAAAAAGAAAACGCTATGGCTAAATAGCTTCAAAACAAACAGGTCATTTCAAGAAAAGGCATCCAATTATATAGACTCTGATTACTGGTAATAACTTGGAAGTCTAAAGAAATTTAACAACTTCAGCTCAAAACAATTAAACTGAACTGTTAAGGATAAAATCACCCCCTAGACTCAACATAGCTACAGATGCAGAAAGAGTAAGAAGGCTTACTGATTCATTGCCCCTTCTGTTCTCAGTCCTCAATGCCAAACGCATCAGATAGCAAATATTAGCACTTTTAGAAAATTAGAATTCATAGGAGAAGAATTTTTTTTATCTGTAGCAAGATTATTCTACCTTATTTTTCAATTTTGAATCTTGGACTTTCCAAAGACACAGAACTGATACTGGTAACATAAACACATAAGAAAAACTTTCCATTCTATGGGTAGGTGTATGTATATATGTACTTCATTTATGCAAGTCAAAGATGAGACTTGGGCCTTCAACTAATAGACACTGACTTCAAGGTCATTTGAGGAACACAACTGTTTTAGCAACAAACCTTTCCCCTAAGGATATGAAGGTTTTCTGGACAAGGGCTTATTCTATATTACTATTAAACAAGCCTAGTCACATTTATTTTCTTCATGTAGCAAGAACTTCAAACTTACAATTTAAAATTCTTTTTTTAAAAAAAAAAAAAGATTTTATTTATTTGACAGAGAGAAACACAGCTAGAGAGGCAACACAAGCAGGGGGAGTGAGAGAGGGAGAAGCAGGCTTCCTGCCAAGCAGAGAGCCCAATATGGGACTCGATCCTGGGTCTCGGGGTTCATGACCTGAGCCGAAGGCAGTCGCTCAACCAATTGAGCCACCCAGGCATCCCACAATTTAAAATTCTTAAAAAGGATCCCTAGCTCTCAGCAATGCACCTCTATCAGAGGGAGCTCCAAGAAGGAAGTGGAGTTTATTGTACAAATAGTGCTATCTCAGCATGTAATAAAAGATAAGCTGTATACTTTATCTGTAGAGCACAAACATTGCTACCTATGCTGTAAGAGTGGAAAGCCACCTTATAACAATATCTTCATGGGGTATTTTATGATTAAAGAATATCACTGGTGAAGGAATGATTGAAGGAATTAATGGCTTGGTTTGGTAAGATTAAGGAAAACCTTCATGTGATTTTTTTTTTTGAAGACAATGAGATACACTGAAACACTTCTCATTAGCAGGCAAATAAATCTCTGTGCTATGACAAATGGAATGTCATTGAGTGGCTGAAGATATCTATCCCTTTGGTTTGCAAAACTACTTGTAAGATGAATACATTTTCCAAGCCCTGAAACTTTTTTTTTTCTGAGAAAAATAAGAGACCATTATGCTTTGAAAAAAAAAAAAAAGAAAAAATTACTCACAGACTCCTTTCCTATCTTCTTTTGTAGCCTTGTTTGCCACTGAACAGCTTGCATGACAATGGCTTCCCACCTTCTTTCAAGATTTACAATAATCAGTTGCATGGGCTGGTGGTCTGCATTCAGATTGCAGGTCTCCCGGTCATCCAGAAGATGTTGGCATAATCTCAGGATGGAGGCCACTCCACGACGTCGCTGCTTGATTCCACCACAGAGGGACTGCAACAGAGAGAGGGATCAATCCGTGCGTATTTACAAAGCAGAATTCGCTCTATAGGAACGAAATGCCTTCTTTCACCATAATTTCAAATTGTAGTGAGATACTCGGCTATGAACAATAAGACAAGAAGGGTTCTGGAATTGTCTTTAGATTGGAGACCTCCTATTAATACCCAACTAATATGTAAGAATTTAGCTGCATCCCATTCCTCCTCCCTTTTTTCATTGATTTATCCATCTAAAATTCTGGGTCCCACCTTGATACCTAGGTAATTAACAGTTTATAACTTAATGAAATAAATCAGGTAGGTCATGTGAATGCCAAACAGATTGACATGCTTTGGTTCCAGGTCACAGGAAACACAAAAGATAGAAAAGTGCTCCAAACGGAAATGGAATTTTCCCAAATTTACTCCTTGATTTTTTTGGAGCCAAAAGTTTAGTTTTCTACTGGCTGGGAAAAAGTTAAATAAGATTGCCAAGAATTTTGATACATAACATCTATTATTGGGGGAAGAAAGGATAAGCAACATCTCTCTTCCGAAGCTTGATTAACAAAGCAATAATGTTCTGAAAACAGAAATTAGGATACTGGATTATTACCGCACTATTTGTTGGTTGCTGTTTCTTTTAATAGACATTCACACAATTTAAGAAGGATATGCATGCATCAAAATAGCATTTTGCCCCCAGAAGCATTTGTATTGCTGCAGTGACCCTAAGCTGAACGATTCAAGCAAAATAGTGGGTACACATGTCTAAAAATATTTTCTTTGCCTACGGATAGAGTGTAAGTGATATTCTAATTCAAAGCCTTCAGGAGAAATGATGATTATATCCACAGACATCACTGAATTACTAATCTCCTTCAACTGCTACAATTGGACTGCTCTAACAGTTAACAGATTGCTTATTAATCAACAAGGGTAAACAAGACAATGCAATTTCATTTAGTGCGAGAGTTTTAATGCCTAAAAGTATTTGTGCTTAAAATGTTAATCTAGATAAGGCTTCATTAGAAGAAGTCTTAAAATGATTAAGTGCGGTTCACTGAAATGTGCATAGAGTGGTAGTAGATCAGCAGGTGGACATTTCATACAGATGTTCTGCTTATTGATATAATAAATGCTACAGCCATTTAAATGACCATAACTCAGTAATAGCTGAAATTCTATTATTTCTATAATGAAAGAACACTGTACCTTTAATATTTCTGAATTTTAAATAAGGTGAATGACAAATTCTCAAACCTCTATTTATGGCAAAATATGACTAGGAATTTTATTATTCAATTTATACCAGTACAGCATTTTTAGTTATGTTTCCTGAATTTACCCTTATTTATTTTCCTAGCATTCATTATTATTTTCCTACATAACTCCTGATATAACCACCAGGTCTGACAAATTTCTTTACTGATGCTATTCATTTGTTCAGTGCTGAATGAGGAGGAGCCCTGGATATTCGAAGATAAAACCTGAGGGCCTACTAAAGCAAAAAGCACTGTTTCCACCCCCTCCTTCAATACTGTTACCTCCCCACTCCTAAATGCATTCTCTCTCTCTTTCTGTCTCTCTCTCTCCTTCTATCACACACACACTCCCTTCAATTTCCTCTCTTGCTCTAGAACTGTTGAGCTAGTCAAACTATCACGCCAAATTATCTTCTGCCAAATCTCAATCCCATATTAACACTTCAAGATAATAATGTAGCTAGCTGAAATTGGTTGAAATGAGTCCTATGAACATGAATATTGAGGATTTCCTTTTTCATTTTGTGTTGCTATAAATTTGTTTAAAATACAGGGTTAGAAAACTCAAAAGTGTTATTTCCATGCCATAAAATGGGATCTTACAAAACTCTCTTTGTAGTTGGCTAGACTAATAACTGCATTCCTCAAGCCACCAAAAAAGTCCCAATGTTTCTTAGCCTAAGGAAAAGTTGCCATAGATGGCACTAACAGTATGTGTGGAGTTAGGACGGCCTCATCATAACATTTACAAAGCAGCCCAGATGAGCTTCATATACCTCACAGACACTTTCAAGGTTCTGAAACAGGACATGTGAGATTACTAGAGGAAATTTTCATAAAGGTCATTGGCCATAATTTTTTATGAGTATCTAGAATGTATCCAGTATTTAAGTATTCAGATGGCACCCAACCCACCTCTTAATGTGAGTTAGTCCAGGTAGTTTAAAAACCGTGAAAGTTGTTTTTGACATTCAATATCAGATTTGATGGGATGTTAATATTCACTGTCTAATTTTGGGATCTTCACAACCTTACAATTTTTTTTTTTACTTTAAATATCCAAAGAACTTAGTCTATAACCTGGACTAATCATTTATCTTATATACACACAGGGAAATAGCACTACTTTAAAAAGGAGATGAAAAATTGGGAATTTTAAATGGTCAACATATTTTTGATGCTTTTTTTATACCTAGGAGATATAACTGATAAAATAACATTCTTCTATATAAATGGATTTCCATGACAACTATTAAAATATACATATTTATTTATAACCACAAACACCTACTAAATAAAATCAATGCACTTGTTGGCAATGTTTCTTAGAATCAGTAGCTTACATTATTTCCACGATAAACTATGCACAGAGAAATGTTAAATATAAGTATACAGGAACAAATAAGTATTGTAACTATTTCTGGCTTACATCATCAGAGGAAAGTACTTTAAAACAGAAATCCAAACTAAACAATCTAAGCAAGACAATGAAATAAGAAAAGCTCATCCTCGGGGCACCTGGGTGGCCCAGTTGTTTAAGCGACTGCCTTCAGCTCAGGTCATGATCCTGGAGACCCGGGATCGAGTCCCACATTGCGCTCCCTGCTCGGCAGGAAGCCTGCTTCTCCCTCACTCACTCCCCCTGCTTGTGTTCCCTCTCTGGCTGTGTTTTTCTCTGTCAAATAAATAAAATCTTAAAAAAAAAAAAAGATAAGCTCATCCTAGTCTCTTAGACCTCCTCAAATGTGCATTGCATCTTCCATCCACCAGGCACTGTTCTAGGCATCAAGTCTTCAAAAAGGAGCAAGTTACTGCTCCTTCTCTCAAGGAGCTGAGAGTCTATGGAAGGTGGACTATACAAATAAGTGTGGTAATGAGAGCAACGTAGAGAGAGACATGTTAACAAGAATTTGTGCAAGTTGCTCTTGGAGGAGTTGGTGAAATCTTCAGGGACACAACGTGAGCCAGATGGTCCAAGCTGAATGGTTGCAGTTCTCAATACAGAAGGGTCAGGAAGCCAGTGTCCTAGGGCAGTGGTGGCACCTTAGTGTGTCAGGGAGAAGACACAGTGAAGCGGTTGGACAGGAAGTAAGGAGCAGGAAGGTTCAGAATGCTTTTCATTATTGCTTATTTGGAAGCATTTTACTTGTTACCTCATGAAATCATGTTGGTTCCCAAGTGTAGTCATATTGCCTTCACAGAAAAGTACAGAGATAAGAAGAGTGAAAGGGAATCTAAAAAGAAAAAACCTCCACTAATTATCAGAAAGAGATTCCAAATGCTGTTGTATGTAGTTGTCCTATTATTTGATGACTGTTAGGCAATTTATTCTTCTAAGACTACCTCTGTTAGTACGGAGGTCATTGTCTTGTATCACTTCAGAATTCGGTTGTTGGAATATGGTTTCAGTCTGCTATGTTGAAATTTCTGACAAACTTTTAATTTACTTTATTTTACATTTCTACTCAAATTCTTCATGTTATCAAAAAGGAAAGCTTGCTATGAGAAATGTAGAAAAGTAAAAATCAAAATTTTTAAGTCAATTTTTTTTTTCCTTTACAATAATCAGATCTCCAACCCTCAAAACACATCTTTTTGGACATGTTGTCATAGTGCTACCAACAGGCTGGAGGCTTTTTGTTGTTTTTGTTTTTGTTTTAAAGACTTTATTTATTTTACAGAGGGAAACACAGCTAGATAGGGAACACAAGTAGGGGGAGTGAAAGAGTGAGAAGCAGGCTTCCTGCCGAGCAGGGAGCCCGATGTGGGGCTCGATGCCAGGACTCTGGGATCATGACCTGAGCCGAAGGCAGATGCTTAACCAGCTGAGCCACCCAGGCACCCCCAGGCTGGAGGATTTTATATCACAAATGGTTTTCAATTTATCAATGGTGATGCAAAGGAGTGTTTTTGGTTTATCTGGGGGATTTTCTTTTTGCTTTCTTCTTTTTTTTTTAACGGGGGTTTTTCTTTTTCCTCTCCTTTCTCTGTCAACCCTTTTGACTGTTTAAACTACTCTATTATTAAGCCAAGCATGATGTAACTAACATCATTTTTGACACTGGCCTCAGTTTTACACTATTAAAGGTATGATTTCCAATATTATTTTCTTTTTCATTATATTAAACATAAACTTATACACACATATACATATACTGTATAACATGATTATAATTTACTTGTATACCCATATTCTTGACATAAAACAACAGTGTCACGTACTATCACAAAAGGATATAAATAAGCTCACAATCAAGGACCTATAATTAAACTAAAACCCAAACTACACAATAAGTAAAATGTAGGGCTTGGGGGAAGGGTTGACCTGGTGATGGGCTTAAGGAGGGCATGTAGAGCATAGAGAACTGGGTATTATATGTAAACAGTGAATCTTAGAATACTACAACAAAAACTAATGATGTACTGTATGGTGACTAATGTAACATAATAAAAATTTTTTTTAAATAAGTAAAATGTAAGAACCAACTAGAAAAAAGAGAGATGAGGAAGAAAATACAATTTAAAAATACCAAAACTAATCATATGTTAAAAGCAGAGAGAGAAAAAGTCTAGCTGAGAAAATTCCAGAGCAATTTGTCTCTATAAATCTTACATAATTATATACAGCAGGTTAATGTAACATCAGTAGGTTGGTCAACATGAAAAAGCGATAGGACTTTAGATGATCTGTCAACTAAAAACCATTTGTGAAGCAATTCCATTTATAAAGTCAAACATACCTTTATTTTCTAGATTGATCAATTGTTTAACAATATCTACTGAGTATGCCCTCTCTGTGGCAAGCACAATAAAGAAGTTTCAACCTGCATATATTGGATACATACCTGCTTTCAATCTAGTTGGAGTAAGGAAATAACAGAGAGAGGGGGGAAAAGTGAAAAAGACAGGCAAGTTCTTCTGAAGTAAATAGCTTCATCTCCTGCGGCAAGGACTTCCCACACTTTTTCAAGTGTCTTTCTTCTTTTTTGCACTTTAAGTATTTTCCCACTTTAATTTCATGAGGTGGGCAACGGTCTTCTCTTAGTGTGCTGCCTGTGACTAGATGTGTACAGCAAAGGTTCTCAGAGTATTCCCTGGGCCAGGTTGCCTCAGCATCACCTGTGAACTGGAAAATGCCAGTTCTCTGGTGCCATTCCACATCTTCTGAATCTGCAACCTGGGGACACACCCCATGAGCCATGGTTTAACAAATACCACAGGTGATTACAATGCATACTAAAGTTCGAAAACACTGGCCTACAGGGAAACAGAGGAGTTTCATTTTACACATAAGAGAATGAATCCAGTTGAGCAGATATTTTTTCCCCCCAGAAGTTTAAAATAGAAGTTATAAGTTCTGATTCTGGAGTCATACTGTTAGCCAAGAGCCTAGAGATCACACCCATTTGGTGATCAGTTATATTTGTGTTATTGAATTACTGAAATAAAATCAACTAATCAATGAAACTTTTTGATTACAGTTATCTTTATATTATTAGGACTTGCTTGATGATTTTCAGGAATTTTCAATGTAATTATTAAGAATGATGATAATGGGGGGCATCAGGGTAGCACAGTTGGTTAAATGCTGGACTCTTGATTTCAGCTCAGGTCATGATCTCAGGACCGTGAGATGGAGCCTCACACTGGGCTCCATGCTGAACACCAAGTCTGCCTAAGACTCAGTCTCTACCTCTCCCTCTACCCCTCCCTGCTGTGCTCTCTCTCTCTAAAATAAAAACATAAATCTTTAAAAAAAAGAATGATGATATGTTGGGTTATCTGAATACCATATTTGGGGATTTTACTCCTTTTTAAAAATTTTATCAAATTAGCCATTTAGTAACAATGACTACATACTGCATTGTGCTAAATTAAATAGAAGCTTCTCTCAGAAAGCATATACAGTGAAGCAGATCATGATTATTTGAAAGGTACAAGCCATCAGATGCAAGGAATGTTAATGCTGCAGCCATCATCTAATAAGAACACAGAGCAGATGGGGAAAATGAGAGGCAACACTGGTACCTCTGTGACTCTTCAAAAGACACAGTTAACTGGTTGATTCTGGATTATTATTTTGGGTCAAGGTTGACAGAGATCATATGGATGGCATTTCTCACAGTAATAAATATTTATTGAGAATCAATTATGTGCCAAGTTCCATACATTTCATTATAGGATTGGAATTGGTAAATAAGAAGAATATAAGAAGATATGGTATCTATTTTTTTAAGATTTTATTTCTTTATTTGACAGAGAGAAACACAGCTAGAGAGGGAACACAAGCAGGGGGAATGAGAGAGGGAGAAGCAGGCCTCCCGCCGAGCAGGGAGCCTGATGTAGGGCTCGATCCTGGGTCTCTGGCATCATGACCTGAGCCAAAGGCAGTCGCTTAACCAACTGAGCCACCCAGACGCCACCGATATGGTATCTATTTTTAAGTGCCTATGATTTGTCTATCAGGAGAAGACTCTGCCTCCTCAAAGAAAAAAAAAAAAAAAGGCAAAGGTTTTTGGTAAGACCTAACCCATCAGATTGTTGTAAGTTTTAAATAAATTAAACATAGGAGTGACTCATCATCACTTGGGAATAGACAATGGTTTTTTTAGATAGGACAGCTAAAGTAGAAGTGAATTCTAACTTTTTAGGCAATAATTTCTTAGATATTACACCAAAAGGTACAAGTGACTTGGGCAACTTAATCAAAATTAAAAACTTCTGGTCTTCAAATGACACCATAAAGAAAATGAAAAGACAACCCACAGAATGGGAAACAATATCTGAAAAACATCTATCTGATAAAGGACTTATATCTAGAATATATAAAGAACACTTAAAATTCAATAATATAAAACTAAGTAACTCCATTTTTTAAATGGTCAAAGTATTAAATAGACATTTCTTCAAGGAAAATATACAACTGGCCAATAAGCATATGGAAAAATATTCATCATTAGCCATCATGGAAATGCAAATCTAAACCACAACTCAAGTATCTATCAATGGATGAATGGATAAAAAATGTAGTATGTCCATACAGTGGCAATAAAAAGGAGTAAAAGGGGTGCTTGCCTGGCTCAGTCAGTACAGCATGTGACTCTTGATCTTGGGGTCATGAGTTGTGAGACTGGGCTCCTTGCTGGGCTCCACACTCAGCAGGGAGTCTGCTTGAAATTCTCTCCCTCTTCGTCTGCCCCTCCCCCGCTCTCACTTCCTCTCTCTCTCTCTGTGTCAAATAAATAAATAAATCTTTAAAAAATAATAATGGCTATAAAGTTCCCTCAGATGGAGTCATAACTACAAACCTATAAATCTCAGTCCACAGATATGACATTCTACTATATGATAAAAATAATACCGTGCCATTTTTTAATATAGCTGTCCTACTTCTAAAAATATCGTAAAACATAAACAGAAAAGTATACCTAGAAAAGCATGGATGTGGAAAAGAAATTGAAGAAAAAGGGAAATAAAAGAACATTAGTTAAATCTAATTACTGCAATCGTTTCATTTATAATCACATACATCTTATGAAATCATAATCTATTGTGTTGTTGGGGTCATTAGAAAAATGAGAAACATGACCTATCAAATGTACTTCATGTACTTCACCAAAGATCATTCTAAGTTGACTACATGTATATAAACCAACACAAAATTTTTAAAACATTATGTTCTCTTCAAATATTTAGTCAAGGATTTACTTGACTGCAAAATAATACCCAACAACCATCAAATCTTATTAAATTCCTAGCACATTTTTCTGAGTATTTTCTTAGATATCTTTCACTAATCTCATACATTAATGACAAACATTGTGTATTTCTCAGCTATGTATTTTGTTAGGTATTTAATATGTATTGGCTCATTTAATCCTCATAACAGCTCTGTGAGATATATTATTATTGCCATAAGCCTATTTTATAAATGAGGGAAAAAAAGACAGAGAGGCTAAGTAACTGACCAGAGCTAACACAGCTAACAAGCAATAAAGGCAGGATGCTAACCCATGCAACCTGAACCCCAAGCCAATTCGTAAAACATTATGCTACATTTCCTTTCATAAGAGAGCTGAAGAGGCTTGTAAAATTTCTCCATTTTCAGTCTATTCTGGTCCCCGATTTCTCACCAGAAATAGCCAGAGCCATAAAGTTACTGTTGAAATACAGCCAACAAGTTCTTCAGGATATTTTCAGGGGTTTATCTTATATCCATTTTCTAGGCCATTGTTAAAAATTAGTAATCTATGCAATTCTTAAACTCAGGGCGATTGTGATAGCAGAGACAGCAAAAATACTAATTCATTCTCTGAACAAGTATTTATTGAACACCTACTATAATGGGCACCATTCTGAGTATTTGAGATGCGTCTGTGAACAAAAGAGATGAACTTTCTACTCACAAGGATCTCGTATTCTAGCAGCCAGTGGAGGGCAATCTCTTTTCTTAGAAAAATCTAAGTTATATAAATAATCAAAAAGAGATTGAACAAAAGTAGGAAACATTCATTAAGCAAATGACCATCCAAGTTTCCAGCAGGGGGTCAGCATGACGGCTCCATTCTTGAGCCAATTATGTGCTTACCTTAACTATATCTGGTCCATAAGTATTGCAAATAAGACTTTCCATCCAGGAATTGTAAAGAGGTAATTTTTCAAAATAGCAAAAAAATTAAAATACCTCAAGTGAGGTATGAATGATGACTTGCATATTTTAAAGGAAATACGGGCTGATGACATCTGCATATTTTAACTGATTCCAAACCTAAAAGACAATGTCAGCCGATATGGGAACTCAGCTCAGTTGCAAACCCTGGGACTTAATCTATATTGAAGCTAAATATTCTATAAGCATGCAGTGAAGTGCAAAAAATAGCAATTGAAAAATGACATGATTAAATGGCACGACATGCAATCATTTGCTCTCAATTATATCAATGTATCTTCTTCATTTCTAGGAGTCAGGCAGAAATATTGTTTTTTAAATGCCTCTATTAAATTGGTCACCAATAATAAAATAGATGAGAGTCCTAATAAGCTCATTTACATAACATACATCATACACTACAAAACTATTCTCTCCAAACAGTTTTGCTCATAGATTTGTCTCCTGGTTGTCATGAGTCTTTGCTGCATTAGCAGATTTCAAAAGCATAATACTGCCTTCAGAACCATTTGTAAAAAAACGTTTATGAAACTTTTCTAGTTAACCCTTGGCAGGATTCTTATTGCTAATTATGGAAAAGGTATTGATATAATATCTTGGCTGTCACATTTTATTATGGTGATGGTAGAAGCAGAATCTAGGTCTGACATTTTGGAAATACCATCTAATTGCAAGTTAGAAACAGAGAATGACAGTTTTAAGTAGATTATAACTTCTTTCAAAATAACAAACTGGTTTATTTAATGTAAAAGCTGGATTTTAAAAATAGCATTAAAGACCCCTGAATTGGTTTATCAAGCACATCTCTATCAGTTTCTCAAAGAAGGTCTGGGATGAGTGCCAAATAGTTTCAAAACTGTACATGTCAATGTAAGTCTAGATTTCAACATCAAATGATTTTTTATAGCCATTTGAAATTAAAATATTTCCCGTGAATACTTGTCTTTTTTAAGATAAATCATCTGTCCTCTGTTCATCTAGGCAGCAGACGACTGAGGTCCAAAGACCAATCACCTTAACCTCCATGGCCTAAATAACCTTACCTTTGACCTAGAAAAAGATGTAACTTCTTGCAATCTAGCATCCTCACCAATGAAGTTGAATCATGAAGAGCCACCAGGACTATTAGTTAATATTGCAAATTCTTGGATGGATGGTGTCATCAAGGGAAAAGCTAATCACTCTTTTATAAACACTCATTTGATATTTTAATTGTTTTTACTTTCATGTGCTGAAAATATTAATTATATTTGAAAAGGAGTATTTCTATTTCTATTAGCTATTTTTTTAGTTATGGACTAAAATATAATAACCATGCTAAAATTGCAGACTCTCACTATGTTTTTCCATGAAAGCTGTTGTTATCCCTGTGTGGTATTCTTTACTTTTTTTTTATGACTTTCTCTACATTAGGTTAAGTACTTTTAAATATGTTTGTTTTTAAAAATCAAGCTCAGTGGTCATGTGCTTAGTTCATATTCACATGTAATTAGTAATATGTTATATACTTCCTTTTTTAAATTAAAAACACTATTAAAATTCCAGACATACAAAACAATATGAAGATTAAGTTACTCTAAAGAAAACTGTAATAGCTTACAGATTGCTTGTATCATTACTAAAATGCTGGTATCTATTATAGAGTCTCCCTGGAATAAAGAATGCACTTTTGGCAATAATCTTTTAAAAACATGTCCATTATTGTTAAGATGTTAAACTAGTCTGCAATTACAGGAAGGTAACTTTTAGCAATAAGGGGGAAAGGGTGTTAGATATAAATGCAACTTAGCCATTATACCGCAAAATACCTTTTCTTAAAATTCTATAATCACTCTTTTCATAAGCAGATAAGGCATTAATTGCCATTTATTTTTACATTGTTGTATTTTGAAATCTATTTACAACACCCACTGCACTTTTTATCTCTTATTAAATTCCACAGGAATCATTTCAAAGTAATTCTGGGGAATGGATAAATGTGATTTTTCTCCTCTAGATTATCCGCTGATCCCATCTACCTGAACTCATCTGTGCATTTAATAGATATTGGGTATTCACCGGCCAGGTCAAAGGAATATTCAGGACAGTCTTGAGGAAAGAAAGAAAGGAATTCTATGTGACAAGGTACATCACAATACACCCATTAGGTTAAATCTATATAAGAAGGATCATTGTAAGATTATACCTGGAGAATGAAATAGCAAGAACAAGTAGGAGAAAGAAAGTGAGAGAACATAGAAGCAAGGATGACCTAAAAGGAATTCCCAGGGATAGTGTGGAACTCTCCTATGTAGGAGAGGATGGATGACTGAAATAACTGGTTCCGTGCTCTATTGGATGGTATTTTTCTACCTCTCTCATCCATACATAGTTGACTATTCCTCACTCTGCTCCTCTATCATGCCCTGTTTTCCCAAATTTATCGCTGAGTAGCATATTGTTTATTTCCTATGAAGCCACTCTTGGAACTTGTCACAAAGCTCAGAGTGTTACCTGAAGTGTAACAACCAGGAATGGGTATTTTAGGGAAGTATTCCTGTTATTCCAGAATCCTACAGGTGGGAAATACATGAATTCAAGAACACTTGGGACATAATGACAATGCAGGAAGAGAGTTAGACTTTGGGGAATAACACCACTGAAAAGGAGGAAAATGATACTAGGGACAAAAAGTCAACACTGGAAAGACCCTTCTGTTTATTCATTTACTCCTCCCTGACCTGGAAGAGACTGAAGTATAGACAGCTCTATATACTTCATATTTCTAATTTTATTTTTATAGCATCTAAATAGGGTATTTTCTTGTGAGTTTGGATCACTAAGAATTTGCTTCTTAACTCTTTCCTTTGCTTTTGTGGTGGAAATCCAGGGCAAATGCATTCCTTTTCACCAGTTTTCTGTATTCCCAGATGTGCAGTAATACTAACCACACTCTCAGGGTCCTTTAGAAGTTTAACTAATATATAAGAGCAAAACACTCTTCAGTCATTATGTTAGGTAGTAGAGAGATGCTGACTAAATATTAGCCAACTGTAAATTGCTATAATGATTATTTAGCTCAAAGTAATATTCCAGAACCTTGTGAAAAGGAAATGTAGTAAGAACTTCATTCTTAAAACACTCCCATAGCTAAAATAAAGCAGCAGTCTGGGAGAATTTTTTCAGTGAATTTTCCTGAATAAAGTTAGTTCTCCTTTTAGAGGATTCTGTTTTCATTTCTTCTGAGGTGCCACATCTTTCTCCTGCTTGCTCCCTAAAAGATAACTGAATATATTGAGGGATAGTGTCTTCATTAATCACATCTAGCATTTTTGGCATCAAGGCAGAATATATGTCATCTGAGTATGAAGGTGTTCCAGTTGAACATCTGAGAAGCAACTTGGTTTGAGGGGAAAAAAGCACTATTTAGAGTCTTCTCCTAGTCTGGCGATAACTAGTTGTGTGATCTCAAATAAATCATGTAACTTTCATGTGCTCTCAATACCCCTTCTCTAAACTGCAATGATCCTTTGGCTTTTAAAATCTTCTGGCATCATATTATTACATAAGCTTACTCTGTTAAGAGATAGGAAAAATATCACATGGTGGTCTACACTGGACTTGTAGAAAAATAATAAAATACAACTCTGAATATCTCTTGAGTCAGTTGCAAGTTGATTCTCATCATCTCTGGCAAAATTCTAGTGGTGAAAGAGTAATTTCATTTTGTCTATCTTTTTATTTATTTTCTTTTCACCATCCTGAACCATAGGAAGCTACTTTAATTGGACAAGTGTTTTGCTGCAATCACTTGTACGAATCAACCTTGCTTGGCCTCAGATTCTGTTCACGTATTCTGCTCATGTTCTAAAATCCTCAAAGTCTAATTCCAAAAATATTTATAGGAAGAACCACAAGCCTAAGCAAAGCACACAAAATCGAAAAGTTTACTACCACTGCTGTTTCATAAAGCTTTGAAGTCCATTGCACCAACGTTTTATTGGGAGTTAGGATGGCATGGTTGAAGGATATCCATTGGCTCCCTTGCTGACAGACAGTCTTGGCTGACAGAGAGAGGAAGTAAGGGGTCTTGAAACATCCTTCCAGTTGCTAAGTCATGTCATTTCTCCTCTCATGACTAAAAGGCAGTAGAGAAGGACATTTTGAAAAAAAGAGAAGAGCATGAGGGGAAAGAAGAACCTGGTTTATCACCTACCCCACACTTCTCAAAGGAACTTCTAAAACCAGACCTGCCAATCCATTTTTACACTTATCCTAAATGACATTAAATTCAAAGAGAAAGAAAAATATCCTTGGGGAAGAGAATGCAATATTCTAAATGTACAGAATATAAGTTAGGATTTAATCGACAGTTTAAAGCATTAATGAAATTAAGAGAGATAAGTTGGATTATTTTTTTTCCAGATGGGAATAATGATTTATGCCTCCATCCTATCTTAGAGAGTTTTGGGGAGGATTAATGAGCTAATGTCTCTAAAGCTCTTTAAGCTCCTCATATGGAGGTACAACATAAACAGAAGGTGAAAAATGATAGCAAACTCGACACTGAGTTGAACTCCTGAGAGTAAAGCCCCTGGAAATGAGAAGCTGTTGCAGGTCAAGATGTTAAGTCTCTGAATTCCAATATCAAAGGAGCCTCAGTTTATTGTCATATGTATTTTTAATATGGTTTACAGTAGGACTTCATAGTATTAATAAGCATTTCTATATTTCCTATTAGTCACAATGTCCCTTGTAATGATTTTTTATTTCTAGTCATCAGATAAGGTAGGCTTATTATTTCTATTTTATAGAGAAAAAAGTGGGTTGTGAGAATTGCAAAGACATCAGTATTAACTCACAGGAAATCATTGGTTTGGTATTATTGGACTATGGCCTGGATTAGGATTTAGGAGATGTGGGCTGCCGTCTGGCTCTGGTTGTGTGGTCATTTAATTTATCAGAGACTTGATTTTTTTTCTCCTTTGGAATAAGAACATTGAGCTAGCTAAGTGATCTTAGGTCTGGACGATAAAATCTGCAATCTGCTAAGTACTTCTTGAGGATCTAGTGACTCTAAGGTACATTGTCTATGGTACTATGAAGGGTATGCAAAACAAGAATTTTAAGATAGTCTTATTTTTAAAAAGTTTATACTCAAAACAACAATGATATATCACCACACACCTATTAGAATAGTCAAAATTCAAAACACTGACAACACAAAATGCTGAAGAGGATATGGAAAAAGGACTCTTATGCAGTGATGGTGGAATACAAAATGGTATGAGAATTTTGGAAGACAGTTTGGTAGTTTCTTACAAAACTTAACATACTCTTACAGTACAATCCAGTAATTGTGCTCCTTGGTATTTACCCAAAGGAGTTGAAAAAGTTATGTCCACACAAGAATCTGCATATGGATATTTATAGTAGTCTTATTCATAACTGCCAAGGCTTGGAAGCAACCAAGATGTCCTTCAGTAGGTAAATGGATTAATAAACTATGTTATAATCAGATGATGGAATATTATTCAGTGCTAAAAAGAAATGAGCTATCAGGCCATGAAAAAGACATAGAAGAATTTTAAATGCATATTACTAAGTGAAAGAGGCCATTCTGAAAAGGCCACATACTCTATGATTCCAACTATATAATATTATGGAAAAGGCAAAACTATGCAGAGTAAAAAGATCAGAGACTGCCAGGGTTTGGTGCAGGGGGCTAGGGGTAAGGAATGAATTGGCACAGCATAGATTTTTAGGGCAGTGAAAATACTTGGTATGATAAACCATAATGACAGATACATGTAATTATATAGCTGTCTACTCCCACAGAATGTAAGCATCGAGTGAACTGCAATATAACTATGAACTTTGAGTGATCACGATATGTCACTGCAGGTTCATTGGTTGTGACAAATATCCCACTCTGGTAGGGGAAGTTGATAATGGGGGAGGTAGTGCATGTGTGGAAGCAGGGAGTATAATGGAAAGTCTCTGTACCTTTCCCTCAATTTTGCTATGAACTTCAAATTGCTCTAAAAGAAAGTCTTAACTAAAAAAAAAGTTTACATTCTACTTTGTTGTTAAGACACATAGATTCCTACCTATACACATCAGAATAACATTTAAATAAGCACAGGAATTTCTTCAATCTCTTATCTCCAGACCTCCAGGCATATGCACATACTATTCTGTTCACTCTTCCCCTCCTTCACTTCAGATCTCAACTAAGTCACTCCTTGCTGCTCACCAATAATGCCTCATGAACTTCTATAGCGCACTATGTTAATTCCCACCACAGCACACGCTACATTCTGTTCTACTTCACTGTTGATTTGTTACTATCCCCCTTTAGACTGTGTGTTCCTTGGAAGAGGACAGTGGATGTTTCACCCCAGTACCCAGCACAACACCTGACATAGGTGTCTGCATAAAAGTATTGAATAAATTTAAAATATCATTACCCAAACTCCCAAATAATCTTGAACTGGTTTCTCTTTTTAGATACCAGAACCCCTTTATTTTTACACATGTTCTATTACTTCCAAGGCTTTTTGTTGAAGATTCTCCTCCTTATTTAAAAACAGAAGCAACAGCATTCCAGGAAGAGAGGGGCTCTTAGTGGGAGAAAGTCCTGAGAAGACTTCTTTCTACTTTCACAACCCTTACCAGCATAGAAGTTCCCAAATCCTGTCATCTCTAACCCTAAGGTCTCTCTTAAATCCAGCCTCCTATCTTCCACTATAATTGCATTATTTCAAGTCCCCAGAACTTAACATCTAAGCTACAAAAGAGCTAACTTCTAACGGGGCTAGCTCTCAAAGCTGACGGACACCACAACTCTACAAGACCACTCTCCTGCTCTAGGACAATGAAGATGCCCCTGATGAATGAGAAAAGTGTAGATTCCTTAGCTTGCTTTCAACCTCACCTGGCAGTAGATCTGTAGGTACCCCATGCTTCAGTATCAGTAGACAATTTGCTAGCCCTTGTATATGGTCTATATCTTCTCATTCTGGAATTTAAATAAAACTAAGGGGAATTAAAATTTTCCATTTCCTTTTTGTCTGGGTCTGAAATATTTGTACAGGAAGCCACTTACAGAATCTCTCAGAGGATCTATCTTAACATTCAGTCCCAGAAAACAAAACTCCTTAAGAATAGAGACATAGAAAAACCAACACATATACTGACAGACATTATAGTTCAAAGGAGGGACCAATTTGAACACTCAAAGCAACAGACTAATAGACTCCTTTTGGAACAGAATACAAGAAAAAAGAAAGCTTTAGAAATTTTTAATCCATTTCTCAAAAATATGCACAAAGATATTGTATCCATAGCACCGAGGGAGGCATTTCTGAAGATGAAACAAATTAAGATTGGTAAAAATCGTACAAAGATGAAAAAACTTTTGGTGAATTAAAGATTGCAATAAAGACAACCTATAAAATTCGGTACTGCAAAAACAGAAAACAACCTTGAAAATTCCACCAAAAGTTCCTGCTAAAGAAGAAGAAATAAAAAAATATTTTTTTAGGGTGTCTGGGTGGCTCAGTTGGTTAAGCGACTGCCTTCGGCTCAGGTCATGATTCTGGAGACCCAGGAATCGAGTCCCACATTGGGCTCCCTGCTCGGCAGGAAGCCTGCTTCTCCCTCTCTCATTCCCCCTGCTTGTGTTCCCTCTCTGGCTGTGTTTCTCTGTGTCAGATAAATAAAATCTTTAAAAAAAATTATTAGAAGACACTATAATAATACTAAGAATAATTTTTTAAAGAAAATGGAAAACCATAGTATTAAAAAACTGATGTTGAGCAATGAAATGAGTATTATAAAGAATTAATTCTGAATCATTTTTCATATTCTAACAAAATATAATACTAACATCAAAACAAATTATTGCAAGTATGAGAAAGAATGTAATTAAGTTAGTAAGTTAATAATAATATTAACTAATAAGTAAATCCAAGATTATAGCAACAAAAATGGAGAAATAGGGTAGAGGATGCAGAGAAGTCAATTTCTCATTTTAACAATAGCATCAGTAAGAAGTCGATTCATTGTTATTGGATATAATGGATATGTTAAAAAGAATTTGAATTTACTGAGTAAAAATGAACAAAACAACATGTCTTATAGCAAAATGTTTAAACAAGACCACAGTGTTAAGTTTCATGCATAGTTAACCCTCAGCCCAGTGCCTGCCACCTGGTAGATGTCTAAGAAATACTTACTGAATGAACATGATGAAATAAAAGATCAGCAATCTTAATCAAGAAACTAAATGTGAATGGGCTTAGTGTTTTTATTAAAAGATACAGATTTTTCAGATTTGATTAGAATGCAATATATAGAAAAATTCACCTAAAACAATATGCTAAAATATTGACAACGAAATGACAGGCAAGTATATTATACCTTTAGATATATCATGAAAGACTTCAAGGCACCTAATAGATGAGAAAGAAATAAAGTGAGGGAAGGGTCTCTGATTATAGGGTCTCTAATCCATCCTCTTAGATTCAAATTATCCATCTCTTCAACCAGGTCATTAATTAGATAGATAGATAGACAGATAGATAGACAGACAGACACATATATAAAGATTTTATTTATTCATTTGAGGGAGAGAGACAGCATGCGCAGGGGGATAGGCAGAGGAAGAGGAAAAAGTGGACTCCCCAGGGGAGTCCAGCAGGGACTCCCCAGCAGGGAGCCCGACAAGGGGCTCAATCCCAGGACCTGGAGACCTGAGCTGAAGGCAGATGCTTAGCCATCTGAGCCACCCAGGAATCCCACTGGTCATTAATTTTAACTAAGGGTTTTCTGTATTCCATCTCTCACAGACCTGTACATTTGCTTTTCATCACCATACCAGCAATTTATTGGTATAGTTCTTTCTACTTTTAAATCAACCAAGTCCCAATGATGTATAAAACCAATTATATATATATATATATTCATGTTACCTGTGCCACACCATTCTGACTGACATTGATAACTAAGAAGACCATGCCTTTCCCACTTTAGACCAGCATCTCTATTCAAACTATATAGATATTATAGTGTTGGAAAGGAAATGAGTACAAAGACCAAGTTGGCTATTAAGGTGCTATAGGCGGGCGCCTGGGTGGCTCAGTGGGTTAAAGCCTCTGCCTTCGGCTCAGGTCATGATCTCAGGGTCCTGGGATCGAGGCCCACATTGGGCTCTCTGCTCAGCGGGGAGCCTGCTTCCTCCTCTCTCTCTGCCTGCCTCTCTGCCTACTTGTGATCTCTCTGTCAAATAAATAAATAAAATCTTTTTTTTAAAAAAAAAGGTACTAAAGGCAATAAATTCTGGTTCAAAAGACGCCTTTGTCCTTCTGAAGCATCATTCTCAATGAAGTAAAACATGATGCTGGGTATACAGAATTGACTATGCTTTGGAAGTTTTGTACCAGACTGAAAGTGTTGTTTAGAGGAATTAAATGGCATCTATAATTGAATACATTTATCAAAGGAAAAAGATGCCTACTACAGAGTCAGAGAATGCTAGAGCTAAAGGGAATCCTTTCAAACCAAAGACCTAATTTACAAATAAAGAATATCAGGCAAAAAGAATTATTTATCAAGATCACATAGCTGGAAATCCTAGATTATAATGTTGCCAATAGACATTACCTAGTGAAGGTACTCAATAAATACTATTCATTGGTAAACTGTAAAAGAATAATGTACTAAAGTTACAGAAGAGGACTGACAACTCATTATGAACATGGAAAAAATAAATTTTGCTTATCTCCTTAAATGGAGATCTAATTGCGTATAGAGCAGTAATCTGTGAAAAATAGGATGAACATCTAAAAAGAGTGTTTACAAAAGGTCAGGGAGAAATAAAATGGGGAAGAAGAGGAACTCTAAGTAGCTATTTCACCATCTTGCTCAAAAACTGAAAAGTAGTTGAAGGTGAAGACCCACCTTTGATAATCTGAGATCTGGTATATTGCATCCTAAAAGAGCCATCCTTTTCACAGGTGAGAGAGGAAACTTAGTAAAGACCCTGACATGGGTCTATTTTATGACCGTGAGATCATGACCTGAGCCATAAATCAAGAGTTGGATGCTTAACCGACTGATCCACCCAGGCACCCAGGATGCTTAACCGACTGATCCACCCAGGCACCCAGGATGCTTAACCGACTGATTCACCCAGGCACCCCATATATGTCCATTTTTAAGATGAGAAACCTAGGGATTTAAGGAAGATCATGGATAAGAAATAGGTAGAACCACTATAAATCTAGGCATCTTGAACCCATTGGTGTAAGCTTCCTCACTATTATGGGTCAGATGCACTGTTCCCATCCTACACTTAGATAAGTGGAGAGCACAGAGATGAGTTTGCAGTTTTGTTCTCCCAGTTTCTTCCTAATTTGAGTTTATTAGCAATAAAAATAACATTTAAGTAATGTTAAGAAATCAATGAAGAATTAAGAATACAAACAGTAATCACAGTGGTTTCAAAGACTAACTGCAGTTCTGTTGCTTTTCCAAGTAGTCACAAAGTAAAGATGGTTAAGACCTCTTATATCTTTCTAGATTAGCACTGCAGCCTTTAATTTCCATGAATCTGGTTTACCTGATAGTGGTAATACAAACGACACATATGAAATGAGTATATAGCTGTATCTTTGTATACTCAACTAGTTTCCCTTCATAGAAATCATGTAGCATTTTTTTTCTAGTAACAGGTATGCTCAGAAAGAATTAGTCCCCTGTTGTTTCTTTGTATTTACTTTAAAAG
The DNA here is from genome assembly GCA_004023965.1 of Spilogale gracilis. Lineage (NCBI taxonomy): Eukaryota > Metazoa > Chordata > Mammalia > Carnivora > Mephitidae > Spilogale > Spilogale gracilis. The sequence continues at coordinate 100,952 of PITA01000615.1, forward strand.
GCTGCACTGAGACTGCCTATAAAGATTTCCTGTGGGTCTTCCCACCACCCCCAGATGGTAGTGTATATAACATTTCTTTAATTCTATCTTTGAATTTAAACCTTAATCCAGCCAAAAATTTTTAAAGGCAGTTCTGGATTGAATCCAGTTACTTAAAATTACCAAAGTGTTAGATGATGGATTTTTTTATATATGGTAGAGGAAAAAAATATCTGACAAAAATCAAATTCAGTATTTTCATTTGATGAAATTACTTGGTTAATATAATAACTTTTTTACAAAAAATTTACCTAAGACATATAGAAAAGATTAAGTCCTGTCTGATCATTGATTTTGAAAGTATTCACATTCTTTTGTCATGGCCAGACTGAATCACTGTAATTCTTTGCAGCTTTGCTAACATCATTACAAAGTTTATAATGGCTCCAGGACACAGCAATGGGGATGATCCCAGACCTGTAGGAACCACAGCTTCCTTTCACTTATTTCAAAACTTCCGAAATATTCTCTTCTGTCTTCCAACCTAATCTCCTTAAAAATGTGGGTTGTGGGGAACACAGGAAGTGTGATTATTTATGGTGGCATTTGAGATTGGTTAGAGTGGACATAGAAAATTCCCTCTAAATGTCTTGCCTAGATTGGACCAATTTTTTCCTTTTGGAAATTACAGTGAGATTTGGGAAAATATTTCCTCAAGCATGTGAACTGTGTTTAGCTCTTTTATTTACCTCCTTTAAAAAAAAAGGTAAATTACTGATATTCCTTTTCAGAGTGATTATTTAGTAATACTGCACATTTGGTAGTTAATTTGACATCCTTCTAAAGACTCTACCCTAAAAATTTTGATTTCCAAGATTTAAAACACTGACTCACTGACTTCCTTCAGCTGGCTGTCAAGTATTCAGAAATGGGATGAGGAACGAGAGTAGACTACAATTTAATGTGTTTTTCTCTTTTCAGAAATAGATCTTCGACCTAGGGACTGCTAAGTCTACAAAGTAGAGGCTGATTCTGGAATAGACTTACTAGGCCTGACCATTGTCTCTGCCATTAACTACCTGAATGACTCAAGCAAATTACTTCAATTTTCCCTGCCTCCGTTGTCTCATCTAGAGATAAGGGATAATAAACTACCTGCCTCAGGATGGTGGTAAGGATTAAATAAGCAAATGCAGGTAAAACACTTAGAAACTGTTGACTGACATCCTACCAACACTTGGTAAGTATTAGTTGTCATTGTTCAAATTGTTGAAGAATGTTTCATTCCTCCTACTGCAATTCTAAACATGGCCTCCTTTCCAAAAAGGATATGTAGATGGTAGCCATTCCCATGTTTATGATAATTTTTGTAATCTAGAGCAGGGTCAGGGACCTAAGGCCTGAGGGCCCAGTCTGGCCCACTGCCTGCTTTTTTAAATAGTTTTGTAAATGAATTTTATTGAACAGACTATATTAATTCATTTACATATTACTGGTGGCCGCTTTTCCAGGATAGCAGCAAAGTTGAGTAATTGTGACAGAGATTATATTATCTGACCTTTTACAGAAAATGTTCGTCAACCTCTGATTTAGAGGACAACAAGGTTGCAGTTTTGAAGGATCAGTGTATGTTTTGAAGGATTTTGAAAGATCAGTGAATGACCAGATGGGAGAATGCTGGAATTTGAACCCAGAGACCATGGCTTTTGCTCTGTCTTTTATGCTAGTTGCTGTGTGTGGATTCAAACAAGTCATATTGAATGACCTCTCAAGCTCATCACTCATAAAAATAAATAAAAACACCCATAATAAAGTGATCATAATTTTCACCTTACATAATTAGAGTAAGGTTTAGGTAGAATAGCTTGGGTAAAAGGGCTTGGTCCAATTGAAATTGCTAAGCAAATGTGGGGCATTAATCATTGCCAAGCTTACCAAATCTATTCCACTCATTCACCCTCTTGATGACAGAACCTCTTGGCAGCTCTAAGCTTGTCCTTCCCGGGCTGGTTCTGGGCCCATTCCAGTGCCACCCCCTCTTTGAGCTAGTATTGAATAACTTCTCCACAATTTGAGTCTTTAGAATAATGAATTTGGTTATGGAATACAAGAAACGTATGATTAAGCAATTATTTTCTCTTTGAAGGTTCACCATTAAAGAGTAGTGCTTTCCAGCCAAAGGCCTTGAAGCTTCACACATGCACATGCATGCACACACACAGGGCTCTAAGGGGCCCTTTGCCAGCTGACCTCATTAAATCTCTGACGTGCTCACCACATTTGATTGTAATAGTGTGTTCACTCCTTGATGGCTTTGCATTTGTGTCCCAGGGGTCTTAGGTTCACGCCTTTGCATATCTCCCCATTCTAGGCTTTGACTCTATCTTTCTTAGGTAGAATTCTGCCTTGTGTCTAATCCCATGTTTATCACACTTGCTGCCTTTAAGAAAAAGAATACATTCCACAATTGTTTTTTCTCATCTTCTGAATACTTGAGATCCTGATCCTTTCTCTCATCCCAGACCAAACTTGAAGAAAGAAAGAGTTGTGTCTACAAAGTGATGGGTTTTCCTTTTTATAACCAGCACACTCCCATCCCATTCTCCTGGGTAGTGCACCATGGCTTATCCATCACTACTCTGGGCACATACAGAGGAATCCATTCTGTTAAAAGCCTGAGATTTTAGAGAATGGAGAATCATCAAGCTAAGTCCTGTGGATAGAGCCTCTCTTTAGTGTGACCAATGACAGCAGAAGATATTTGGGAACACACAGGAAGAGGAGAAATGTGGCAAAGAGTTCCAAATGTAAAGGTTTCTAATAACTCTTATCTGAGAGGCTTTATCACTTAGAAGGCAAAGGGTATCTGGTCTTTGGATTTGTGGTAAGTAAAAAGTTTTTATTCTACATATGCTTATTATCAATTATGATTCTGGCAGGTTATAAACATTATGTTACATTATTATTATACTGCAAACATTTGGTTTAATTCATCCAATGAATGTGGCAATATACAATACAGTTGATCAATCATACACTAAGCACTAAAGAGTAAACAGCTCAGAAATATTTAAAATTCTGGCGAGAAAAGACATTTATTCCAACAGACAGGCGTAAAGCTTTCTTACAAAACAAAAAAGAAGTGCCATCATGCTGGATCCACTTAGCTGATCTGATCAAACTCCTCAAGATCAAAACTTTAGAAGGGACTAAAGTTTCAAGTGATAGAGAAAAATTATCAGGGCGCCACAATCTCAGAAAAGTTTGTGAACATTTCAATTTAAAAAGTGACACATGGCAAAGAAGTTTACACTGATATAGTATAAAAATGCAAAATAAAAACACAAATATTTTCACCTTCCAAGAACTTCAATAGCTAAAACTATTTGCTCTCCTGACCAAACTGCTGAAGACTGTGGCTGATAAACCAACCACAAAGAAATAGTGACAGTTAGTTCTGTCCTGTTTTTCCTTTTGAGTCATCTGGCATGCATTGAAGGGCATTTAGTAAATATCAATAAATATAAATTTTGCATAGTAGTTCAGAGGCTTTAGAGTCAGACAGCCATGGCTTTAAAACCTAATTCTACCACTCATTATATGTGGCCCTGGACCCACAAAACTTAACCTCCATAGGAAAACCCTGCAAAATCAAGATCCTAATACCAACTTCATAGGTTTCTATTAGCATTAAATAAGATACATGTATATACTCATAATGGGATATCATACCATTGTCAAAATAAGTGAATTACAGCCATACTCAAAGACATGAATGAATCTTGGCATTATACTATTAAATGGAAAAAGGAAATCTTAAAAGATAACATCAATATGATTACCTTTTAATAAAGTTAAAAACAACAAAATCAAAAATATTCTTTCCTATCAGAGGAAAGCAAGGGCACAAAGAATATTGGTTTCATGATTATCTTAGGTGAGGAGAGGAGGGGATGGAATAGAGCTGGGAAACCATATGGGGAGGTAAATATTATCATCAAGGTCCTGCCTTTTGTGGGGAGGGGTAGAAAAATCTCTGTATTATTGTATTATTTTAAAAACAGCTAAATATACAAGAGTAGGGTATAAAAGCAGTTAGTTAATGAATGGTGACAAGGAAAACATAAAAATTCTCTAAGAAAAACAGTCTGAAAAAAGAAAATAGCAAAAAGCATGTGATAGTCTCTGGTACTTTTGAAATGAACATTCTAGGATTATTTTTAGGCACTAAAAGACACATGGTAAATAATGAAATAGTGTAGTGAATATTTCCATCATGGCTAGAAAGTATTCGCAAATGACTAGGACACCTAGGAATTATTTAATGATCTGGAAGTCTAGAAACGTCTGTCCTCGTTTCTCTCTCTCTGCTTTTGAAACTCTTAAATTTGTTTCTAGGATAGCTGAAAATCATGTTGATGACCCTATACAAAGCTAAAGCATAAAGCTAATATCTTTTGGAAGCATCAGCAAAATTAATGTAGAACTGCTCATTTTTCCATTTATAATAATAACAAAAGTAAGAGGGTTGTTTTTAAATATCTCTGAAATATTGGGGGTAGGCAGGTATATAAATAGTTGTAATAACAAACTTCCTGTTATTGTTTCCAATTACTATGTAACATTTTGGGGTATACAATATTAAGAGATTCCTATCCCTTAAATGCACCATTACAAAAAGTAAAACTAATAATTTATGTGTGAACTCATAACTGTGTGAGATAAATACTATCAATATCCCATTTTATAGATGAGGAAATTGAGACACCAAGGGATAATACAAGAAATATGACCAAGGTCACACATCTGTCCAGGGCCATTAACTAGTTCACTAAAGCTATGATATAGACACTATAGAGAAAAAGTTTATTTCACATAATCCAGCCTAGTAATGACCAGAATGCTTTATAAGGTGCATGTAACATTCGAATAACACAGCATTCAAATATCTGAAGACTCCATCTCCCTGCAATGGGGGTCAGGGCAAGACAAGTAGAGATGAAATAACAAATCTTCTGGATATTAGATTCTAGGCAGGAAAACCCATTTACCTGGGAAAGAGCTTTCATTCAATTTCCAAGTTTGGTCTTGTCAACTGAATGGCAGAAGAGGAGGTTTTCAACCAAAACAGTCTGCAGGTGTGTAATGCAGGCAGTTTATTGGGAATTATTGTGGTCTTACCTTTGAGGGCTCCTCCTCCTAGGCTATGCAGTGAGCAGGTGAGCCTGCCTGTCTGGCAGATGGAAGGTGAACTACACATAACTAAATTCTCTGAGCGAATGTTGGAAGATTGCAGGGCTGCGAGGGGATGGCAGGGTGTGGGAGGGATGGTGGGGGGGGAGGGGGGTGAATAAAACCTGGTCCTGGAAAGCTTTGCAAAGAAAGAGTCGCTTGGTCCCAAGAAATTCTTTCCTTCTTGGTTTTCTCCTTTCTCCTCTTTGAGACCATTTGTGCCAGAAGGTTTCTTGCTGCCAAGTTTATATCGTATAACCCCAAAGCCTCAGACTGACAACAGCCAGAGCCCAAATAATCACCGCATTTACAGGAGAATTCAACTAGTACAGGCTAGCATAGGCAATAGAAGAAAATATTTGGATTCTATATCGCTTTTGAGTAGATACTGCATAAACCATGGAATTAAGTGGGGTTAATGCTTCTTCGTGGACAGTGAACACACACACAGCTGTGTGGCTAAGGTTGGCATTTCCTACGACAGAATATGCGCGTCATGGAGGAACCTCTTACTTTATGTCTTCCCTCCATAAATAGTTGATTCTCATATGTAAAAATTATGTTTCCTTTTGTTAGCACTAAAGGTCTTCAATTAAATCACGTGTTTTTATCGTATCAATTTATGGTAGTATTTTTAGCCACATTATTTATGAAACATTTAGGTCTGCCTCTCAAAGTCCTCAGTAAGCTTTAGTGTTTGCTGGTCTGCTTTTAATTTATCAAAGCCCTCCCTCCACAGGCGTTGCACAAAACTCACAAGCCGCAGTGATTTCCCCTATACAATGTGTATCTGATAGGCTTAATGTTCATCTTTATACACACACAGACGTTGGCATACAAGAAATTGCGGAGGGTGTCCATAAATTCAAGGAAACATTTAAGTGCACAGTGATACATAGATACATGGGTATCATACTTTATGTACTTGATAAATATTTCATCCCTTCCATAAAGAAAGCTTTTTATCAACTTTGATTGTTTTTTTATTACCTTAAAGTATTGCAGTTGCTTCTCAGCATTCATTGTTCCTTCCTTTTCTTGTCTCAGGCAGGAATTGAAGATGAAAAGCTCTGTATCTCTTAGCCACCCTTTCAGCTCTTTGATCCTGACCTCCAGCTGCCTTACCAGGTTTCCGCTTTCAGGAGAGAGCAGGTCACGTGAACCAGACCCACTGTGTCCTGCCATTGTGTCCTGGATCTTCTGTCCTAGGGTTTTCTAACATCCGATGAAAACAAAAACAAAAACAAAAACAAACAAACAAAAAACCACCACCAACACAAGACACAAAAACATAGATTAGCTTCAGTACCAATAACATGCCACAGTTTGGTTAGTAATAAGAGCCACCAGGTAGGTGTCCCTCTGCACCTGCCACCTCACAGCGGACATTCAGTTCAGATGAGCTCATTGTTCCTTTTAGGATTTTCGAATTCTTGAGCAGTGTGTGTTGTTCTGACTACCACTAGAGGCTTAAGAAGACCTCATTCACTTATAATTTCCTTTAACAGGAAGGGAAAGTTCACCATGGTCACTGATGAAAATTCATTTGAATTCTCGAGACAGGAGTTTACAGTAAAATATTCTCTGCATAACATTTTCAGGAGATAGAAGTCTGAGTCTAATCAATATACTAAAGAGGCCAAGAGTAGATTGTGCACAGAGAATTAAATTTCTTTCTTTCTTTCTTTTTTTTTTTTTGGTTTCATAAAGTGTAATTTTCCCCAACCATACGACTGAGGGTTGTTGAGAAGGGGAGGCCTCCTTGGTGTTGCTGTTGTATTTGACCTGACTTGGAAAATTGTTCGTCCCCACAATTCTTCCCACTTTGCATTTCTGGATGCTAGACTTTCTAATATATGTGTCAAAATCAGTCCCAATCCACTATGCTAGAAGCCTTCTTAGATTAACCACTATAGCATGAATGTCAGCTGAGAGGGATTTTTTTTTTTCCTTTTTCTTTTTTTTTGGTAGAAAACACTCTGGAGAATCAGTAGGAGTTAATCTATAATGATGAATTAAACCTACAAAAATAAGCTTTAAAACACAAATAAAATCAAGTCAACAAACATTCATTTGCTGTGTAGTGTTCTGTAAATAGTATCTTTAGGAGATCATAACAGAGAAATAGTCTTTCTTGGCAACACCCTTGTATTTTCATGGTGCAAATATTGATAATTTGAAGACCCTCAGTGGAATCCAGATTTAGCTATTGTTTTTATGCTGTGACAAAAGTAGCAGCAGGAGGTGAAATCAATGCCCTTGGAGGGTAGGGTCACAAAAAAGAATTTATTGCCACTTTTTTGTTCTGGAACAGTTTGCAATCATAAATTCTTCATAAACAGAATACTTCAGAGAATGGTCCGTCTTCATAAATATACGGCAGAGGACATCAATTTCATTTAATTCACAATTTGTGTCAGCACAGCAGATGCCAATGCCTGCCTTGATAGGGTTGTTTAATATGCAATTGAGACAGAGTAATATGCAGCACAGGGGACAAAATTTCACAGATTAAACTGTACGCACCACTGACATTTCATTCTAATGTATTTCCATTCCACACTGTTCACCTTAGATGAAAGTAATATTAAAAACCATATCCCTCTATTTTACTATTGTTAGAAGTTAAAGTCCTTGTCTTTAAATTTTTTTCATGCCAATTAAAATGTAATCATGCCAATTAAAGCAGGATGCCTGATGGTGTTAGTGTGGCACAGGTTTTGTTAAAATCTTCCCTCCACCCTTCTCTCCCCCTGAATCATTAAAAAAAAAAACTCTGCATATTGGCCTCAAATGGTATTTTTGTCAAAATGGCAACCCTTTTTCAGGTATCTGACTCACAAAGGATAGCTAAATATTCTGTCTCTTTTGGAACATTATGTTGATTTAAAATTTTAGTTGCAGAAGCAATATACATTCATCAATTTTCAAAAAAGATGATCGTCAGTTACTTATCAAATTAGAAACAAGTATTCTAAAATGCAACATAAACTATTGCTCCTTCTATCAAGCACATAAAGTTGCTGATCTCATCTGTTTAGTGAAACAACCCTTTAAAAATGTCGTACGCTAACCACATTTCTCCTGCAGGTGATCAATGAATTCTGTAGAATTTGGTAGGCTCCAATTTCAATCACTGTATTATAAAGCAGAAGCCATTAATTACTATTAAAAAGTAACATAACTGTAGGCCAGAGGAAAAACTTTCAATGTTCTAAGTTACTTTGCACAAGGGTAGGGTGTAGTGAATTTAGATGAGAAAGCAAGGATTTAAATTTGCAGTTTTTTAATCACCTAGATTAAGTATGGCATAAACCGAACACTGGCATTCCTCCAAGTCATCAAGGTACACGGAGAGCTTTTTATTCAAAATATTTTTGGAGTATTATTTCTTTAAAATTAAAAAAAGGCAGGAAATGGAAGGCATGCAAAATTATGCTCCATCACTGACACCACCCATACTTTGCTGTTATAATTAATCATTTAAGTAATTGACAAATATAGCTTACCCTTGATTTGAAGTGAAGGCAATTTAGGAGAGAAGTTGATGAAAAAATACAGTCTAACCTCTCTCTCTCAGCTGTCTTCCAACAAAAGGACGGCACTGTCTTCTGCACAGTGCCATCCTGGTCTCTGGTTAACACAATCTCTATATTGCCTTTTTGCCAGATTCTTGCATCTCAGTTTTTGGCTGAGACCCAGCCCATCATTGCGTGAAATGAATTACCAGAAACTTTTTTTTTGGCTTCTGTTAAAAGTGAACTGGAAATTGAGGCACAAAACAGAGGCCGATTTCAGTCTGCAATTCAGATTTGGGTCAGATTTGCATCTTTGTTTTGGTGGCTTTAGTGTGACTTGAAAGCTGTAGTGACAACTCTACTTTTCATCTGAAGGGTACAGTAAATAGTTAAACAGTGGATGTCTCTAACATGTACCTTCAGAATAAATTCTATTAACATTCATTCAAGCATGACAGTCAGTGTATATCAGATATACTGTATTATAGTTGACCTGGTGCATACACATAATACATGGCATATTTTACTTACTTTTCTATGTATTAAAGAACCAAAATTATTAAAATCTGAGAGGAGACAAGCTCAGAGTAAAAAAAAAAATCAACAGAAGAGGAAAAGCAGTGTTTTTTTCCCCTCATAATAGCATAAATAGCTTGTTTGAAATGGAGGTAGTGAATTGAAAGAGAGAGATATTTGTGCTTCAAATTAGAAATCAGACAGATAGAGTACTTCACTACACAAAAAATGTACACATAACCTACAAACAGTAATAAAAATGCAAATACCCCAAGCAGTTCCCATTTTTCATTAATTGAATCCACTTTTTCAAGGAGATCATTTGGTAGTAAAACGCCACCTTTCTTCAGAGCTTCAACCTTACTAAGCAGCTCCGTCTTTTTCAGGTCCCTTATGGACATTTCCACACTGTATCGCTAAAAGGAGAAGAGAGAAGGAGAGATATCATTAGGGAGACAGGTGTTCTTAGAAAATCTTTGAGCATAGAGTTAGTGATGCTCCTGGGTATTAAAAGTTGTTGTTTCCAATAAAGTGTATGGGGAGGCTAAGCCTAAGTACCTTCAGAAGGTGAGGGATATCATAGCTGAAAACAGTTCAAATACAAATTACTCCCACATACATAAACATCCAAGGTACTCCATTTAGTTGACTAAGATTTATGTCATTTTATTTTTTTGAAGATTTATTTAATTTTTAGAGAGAGAGAGAGAGGGAGAAAAAAAAACAGGGGGAAGGGCAATCTTTCAGGTAGACTCCCTGCTGAGCAAACAGCCCAACTTTGGACTCAATCCCATGACCCATGAGATCATGATCAAGCCTAAAGAGTCAGAAGCTTAACTGACTGAGTTACCCACGTGCCTTGATTTATGTCATTTTAAAGTAAAGTTTACACACACATTTGATATTTAATGTAAAATATCCTATCTTTAATGTAAAATATCCTAGGAAAATACCCAGTCCAGGGAGAGTTAATATTACAGTTAACTTCATATTACAGTTATACAGTAATATTACAGTTAATTTTGGCTCCAGAGTGCCGCCCATCTTTCATCTCTGCCCCACAAAGGACTGGTGGTACAGGGTCCTACAAATAAAATGATCCCTAAAGATTGTGTGACATTCCTCCTTACCTTGTAAGTTTCCTAATTCTCAGTTAACACTCCCCCCGCCATTTTTCTTTTACTTAAAAGCTGTGTGGGCTTCAGAAGAGGTACATATAGAGATAAAAAGAGCAAACCAATGCTATGGAAATGGTTACAAATCTATGCTTCTTTATTGATTACCATAAAATGTCCCCAAACATCACAATTGACTACAGACACTTCTCCCCTAACATACATTGGATTCTAACAAATTGCCAAGTGAGTCTCTGCTAAAAGATGTTTTGCTAGAGATAATCTAAGTGCCATTTAATATGGCAGTTACTATAGTGATTCTCTTCAAATAACTCTATTTGGATAGCTTCATAGTTAGGAAGCCTTATATTACGAATAGCTATAAATGACTAGCTATATTTTTTAAATGTACTACACAGAAAAACACCTCTGAGTAAAAAACTAGATTCTGGTTAAAATAGTACACATATTTTACAACTTTTCAGCACGTTTCCAAAATATAATGGAAATTCCCCCCCTCCTTTTTTTTTTTTTGAGGCACATAAGTTGGGCCATTGAGCCTTGGCAGTATTGCTCCATTGCTCTAACTGAGCCAAGAGGAGCACCTTATCAGATCTAATCAGAAAAGCTTTTGTCTGGGCAAAGCAGGAAATCAGCCAAGTTCAAAACATGCCCAAGCATGTTAGTCATCCTGAAAACACCATATTCTCTAAGATCCCAAACTAAAATACAACTGGAAGCAGCTCAAAGGAAAAGAAGGTGTGAGCTCCTTGTTTTGGGTAATAGATCCTCAGCATTTACATGCATATGTTTGCATACTTTTAGTTTCAGATTTTAATCTTCCATTTACACTAAACACGCACATCGTTTGTATTATGTAAACTTCTCCAAATGTTAGTCATTTGTGGATCACAGAACAAAATGTTTTAAATGAGGTGATTTAAAGCATTTCATAGTATTAATGAACGTTGATCAGGGTGTCAAAGTGCCCAAATTACATGAATATGCATAATGAAAAAAATCAAGGACTGTTTTAGAGCTCCTCCAGAATTTGACCCGTGATATGCGGGAGATTCTGATGGCATTTTCTAACACCAGGACTCTGTCACTCCAATACTTAAAAAATACACTGGCCACTCGAGTTTCTGGACAAAACACTCAACAAGTATTCTGAAACCTAGATAGCGTTTTATTTATCAGAGTGATGATTGAGGAGAGGGCAATCTGCTTTCCATAATCAGATTCCCATCTAAAGATGATGCTGCTGACAAAGATTTACATAATTAATCTGGTAAGGCTTCTTTGACATAATATTGGGGAAACCAGCATCTCAGGCAGGCAGAAGAATCCTATTCAAATCTTTTGCTTATGCCACGTGCACTGACAGAAGGAGTCCTCGGGCTGTGCCACCTGGGAACAGACTCAACCAGTTATCACTGTCACTTATGACAAGCTCATCCCCTCTCTTTACCCCAACTTTTAACGGCTCCCACACAGCAGATCAGTCAAGGCAGAGAACAGTTTAGATTTGTCCCATAAAAATGATAGTCTCATAACAATAAAAAATATGAAAAGCAATTAATTTAATTTTAGACATAATAAAATAATTTTCTCTGAGAAATGTAGTACAAGTAGTCACTGCAACGGCTATTATAAAAGGTTATTACACTAAAAACACTTGGCTTTATGTATGCTCCCTGTCACGTCACCATGTAACCTACTGTATAAATAGCTTGATTAAAGATGTGATTGATGGAAAATGCCCTCAAACCATGAAAACTAAGAGAATCCAGCTAATTGTTAGGTGTGGTGGTATGTGCACGAGTGATACTCGAATGTCATGTTATTTTAAGGCAAAAATATTTATTTTAATTTTTGAGGCACTCCGAAGGGCAAATCTGGTATGACCTAGGGCGAAAATATTTATTTTAATTTTGGAAGTACTCCGAAGGGCAAATCTGATATGACCTAGGGCCTCAAGCCATATTATGTATGTAATGATGCCAGAGGGTAGTTTTTGTTGAGGCCCAAGATGTTAAGCTCTTCTCTCTTCAACATCTTTTCAGAAGCCTTGGATGGGGACGATCAACTGCGACCTCCATCAGTTCTCAGTCATTCTATCAAGCAGGGCTACTTTCTCTTGTTGTGAGAAGATAATTTAATCTTCATATTCATTTCACCCACAGCAGTAAGTGAGCAGAGGCTGCCCCATTGTGTCCTAGAGTCTGGGGATATTATGATAGAGACTACTCTTCAATAGCCAAAAATGAGATTAACAAAGTTAAAGTCAGATGGCTTTTCTTGAGGGCTAAGGTAAATAAGCATCCAGTATTTAATTTCCCCACAGCACCTGCTGTGGGCCTCTCTGTCTAGTCAAAAATAAAATATACTCTATTGAAAGGGCATATTTACATTATTGAGTGTATTTGCTTGGCCAATTCAATTTTGACTAATGAAGCCTCCCAATAGATGCATGCATGATCTAAATTAAAGACGCAGGCCACTCCTATCCTAAATGCCACTCCTGTGTATACAGAAGATATATAAGAAAACTTCAAAAATAGAGTTAAAAATAACCACAAACACTAGCTTGCTATCTCAACCAAAAACTGAAGAAAGTTTTAGAAATCCTTATTCATAGTGCTTCTTTTTAAAACACAAGTGCTAAAACTGAATTATAAAAGCCAGTAAAAACAGGGATTTCTGAAGTAAATATAATTAGAAATGCATTAAGACTTGATTGAGATAACTTTTTTGACAGTTATGCTAAAGGCTCTTTTCCCTCCTAAAATCTTTTTTTTTTTTTTTTTTTTTTAAAAATCACACCAAAAATTCTGCCCAAATGGAGACTGGAACAATGCCTTGAAACAGTGTTAATTGTCACCATGGAAACCAGAAGAATAAGCCATTTTGAAACTGGTATAGAAGGCACACATTGAGCAACTCAAGCATTTTTCTGCCTCCCTCAATGTTAAAGAATAAGATGCCTTGTCACTGTGAGGTCAGAGAAAGAAAGCATCATGAAAGGGTTGTAGATGCTCACTGTCTAGTAAATAAAAAAATAGAAAATAAACTATGTACAGCTAATGCTATAAGACTCTACCCAGTGAATCTTTTTGAAATAGAAAGATCATCAAAAGATGGCGAGGATGCAGGGGCAGGGGTCCCACCTAAGCAAGACTTCAGGGCTATATTATGTGAGCCTTGCCCTCAAAGCTCCCTGGGAATTCTGCTGTTGTAATAAAACTTCAGAAGAGGAAAGAAAAAAGGCAGCATGATGGAATTCAAAATAATGCTCTAAAAGCACACAGAGAGATTAAGACATCCATTGTAAGACTTTTGTATGGTGCTTCTGTTGGTTATGCTGAAAAGAGACCAGACATTGCTGAGCAGAGAGTGAAGTTTGGGCTACGAGAAACACAAGAATTAAACGAAAGAACTTTCTTGTTTATTAGAATAGGGCTGTCCAAGTCTATGTCTTTAGGGTTGGAGAATTTACATCTTACGCCATATTTTAAATTGGGCTTTATGTGACTTTCTATTAGGAAGAGTTAAAGCAAGGAGAATGATCTAGATATTAGAATAACAAGTTTGAGTATCTTTCCCAGGGCAAAGTAATATCACAAGCACCTGTGTGTCCAGCATAATCCCCTTTTCCTGAAAACTCACAACAGAAAGACAGAGAAAATACAGCGGTGTGTGTGTGTGTGTGTGTGTGTGTGTGTGTGTGTGTGTGTATTTTAGCCTATTTACCAGAAAGTGTATGCTAGGAATACACCAAAACACCAAACTACTGGTAAACCCTATATGTGAAAATGGGTATTTTTGCACAAAACTGCAGAGATGCGTCTGTCTGTGACTCCCGTATTGTGCTTTCTGGCTAGTGTTTGCCCTCCTCATGCGAGGCTTCATGGTGGCCCCTCAGCAAGTCCATGCCTAATGCCATTCAGTGGCGAACAAAGAGTCTTTTTACATGAAAGTCCAGGGTCCACGGCTCAGCTATACATGCCCCCGAGTGCAGGAATCTGCTAAAGGCCAGCTCCGTCTCTGCAGCAGCTCGGGCGCTGCCCCCTTCTCCAGAACACCAGTGTCCAGCCTCTCACAATGCGTGTGATGTTTCACATGGAGCCAATATCACCGACACTTCAGCAAGATGTGCAAAATGGAAGAAGGCTCAAGCCCAAGACAAATAATAGTCGTTATTTCTTGCAAACTCTTTGTATTTTACCATTAGCAATTTATGGCGAATAAACGCACAGAGAAATTATAAAGACTCCTACAATTGTCCTTGTAAATTAATAATAGGCTTTCTTGATTGGGATAAATTTGCTGCTGAGCCTTTGGAAAAATTAAAAAGTGCAATGTCATTTAAAATTGCCAGAACTCGCACAGCAAATTACATCTGAGGTTAAGAATTGAGTTTTACCCCCTCTTCTAGCTTATTCCATTTGCATGATCTGGAAATCATATTACATTGGCCATGTATTGTTAATTGGACATAGATTGCATTATCTTTAATATAAATCAAACTACAAATATTAAAATGAATTGCAAATTCCCTAATAGAAGATCATAAAACAATCTTTTTTAAAGTATCTCCCATTAATAATTTAATTCCAATTATATCACTCAGAAAACTTAAGTAGGAAACCTGGCAACTTATTTTTCCAATCATTTCTTTTACATAACAAATACCTAAGCCTTTGAAAATAAATACCCAGGGCAGAATTCATTGTTATAGAAGAAAAATAAAAACAGCAAGAACTGAAAACTTTTCATTCTGATTTCATGTAAAATACTGCAACACCAAGCCTGCCTGTCTCATCCCTTCTCCACGCATGTCAAGGGTGAGAAAGGAGTGTCCACAGAGAAGATCTAAGTTCCAGAACTATTGTAATCTTACTCTTGAAAATTATAAAATGGATTATTATTCTTCTATTTATTTTTTAAAAGGTTCTCTAGCCCCTCAGATTTCCCTATAAATCTGCTATCTTTCTGAAGCCTTTGCATGGCCTTTAATGAGTTTATATTAAATATTTAATACTGTTTAGGGCATATCCACTACTACCCAAAACAGTTATATTCCCAGCAGTCCCACTGTTTCAGGCAGAGGACTTGATTGATCCTCCTTGCCTGAATTGAGTAGAATGAAAAGAAGCAGTTGGAAAATAGCAGCAATCATTTAATGCAGATGACCTCTGACAGCCTCGCAGCTCTTCTATCTGAACAGAAATTTGCATGGGGTCTCTGTGCAGAGGAACAATGTAACCTAAATGGTAGACAATCTTTATTCTAATGAAGTGGGTGTCAAGGTCAATGTAAAACTGCAATGATAAATGGTGCACCACTAGGCAAGAGAAGTTGCATAGGCATTGTAGTGCTTTCACATTAATTGAAGACTGAAATGCACTGCGTGAAAAGCACAAGCCTCTCTTTTCACCATAATGTGTTAATGCGCCAATGCCGAAATGATTTCTTCAAGATGTTTGCCTGTTGACACGTTATCTTACTGCAAAAATAAAGCAAGCGTGGGATTACGGCAAAAATTAGACATTTTTAGAATTTAGCTTTTTCCTGGAACAGAATTACAAAAACCTAAGTAAAATGTCCCCAAACAACATCCTGACACCTAATGTAATTCCTTTGATCCCCTTTTCTTTTCTTTTTCTATTTAGACCTGTCTTTAATTAGTTTCAACCAGGCAACCTTTATGGATCCCTTCGCTGGGTACTTTCATACTGAGCTAACTGTAAAAGGACCGAGGAGAGAAGAATCATTCAAATATTATTTTTTCTTCTTACTTTTAAGTTTTCTGCTTAGTCTGTAGTAAAGATCTTCAGGTATTGTTTGTCCTGAATGACAATGTAGGAAAAGCCTATGGTTTGTAAAAGAAAATCACTGTTTTCTAGTGTGAGAACTAGAAAACTATAATCTGCCGGCCGTTTGACATTGCCAAAATGACTATACAGCAATAATTACACCATTTCTTCAGTTGATCTAGCAATTTTGTGGCAGCCAATTTTTTTCTTTATATAAAAATAAGGACTGTAAACTGCTTTAAAAAGAAAAGTCCTGATCTACTTAAGCCTGTCGAGGGGACATTGTTTGCTAATACACTCATTAGCAACCAAGCATTTTAACTTCATCAATTAAACAGGAAATGGAGTTGCACCATTAGTTTTACAATTTGCTAAAATACTGATAAGAGCATATTACAAACCATCTGAGAAACATTTGCAGGCTCAATCCGTAATATGTCATAAACTCAATGCATTTTTATGGTTGACTTTTTTTTTTCCTGATTCCGGTAGATGTAGCCACCTTTCCAACACTAAGCTTCCTGTTACAAATAGATTTTAACAATGGAATTACAGTTATACTAGTCAGGAACGGTCTGCGGGCCTTTCAGTCTGTAGTCTTAGTGACTAGGAGGCTATCAGTATGATTTACTAGAAAATAAATGATATTGCTGGTTTGCAATTCTGAGAGAAAAAGAAGTGTTTCAAATAGAATTTAAAATTCCTTAAACGGTAATTCAGAGGGAAAAAAAATCTCAATATGAAGGAGGATAGTGAAAAAGAAAAAAAAGTTACTGATGAAACTGTTTAAAAAACTGTACAGCTTCATCTGTGTGTGATTTGTCAGGTCTGAAGCTTTGACGTGCCCAAGGGGCAGACCCCAGCGGGGAGTAGGCTGCCGAGCTAAATAGCTGTGAAAGAAGTCTTAATGTAGGATGGAATTCAAACTAACCTTGACATGACCTCGAGAAAAATATGCAAAAAGTAAAATGAATGCACTCTGCAAGATACATCCTAATTTTGTGGTGGAGCTGGTTAGTTTTACAAACATAACTGAGACCTTAAAAGAAAAATAGAAAGCTAGTAAAAGGGGCAAACTTTGGAATTCGGGCAAAAAAAACGTAAGCAAGCATGATGTGTTACTGTGAAGGCATGTGAACCATTTGGAGAGAATCCAAATAAAAACCCACACCGAACAATATTGTCAGCCTGTCTATTCAGGAAAATTGTTTTTTTTTTCTTTTTTTTAGGCTGAATATAAATGACACAAAGCCAAGATTACATCACTGCATTACAAAGTCTGTTGTGGTTTTTAGCTGAACAAGCCCCATGGATCTATTGGTTTAGGACAGTAATTCAGTAAGGAGGTTTTAATGTGTTATTTTTCCTCCAGTGACAATAAAAAAATAGAGGAATTTAGGGAAGAAATATCGTGGGTGCTCTCTAGTCTATCTCTTGCTTTTGATCTGTATTGGATAAGTCAAGCTCACATTTTAGTTGATGCATTGAGTCTTGATTTGACTTTATTATAAATTTTGTCTGTTTTGAAGTGATTGGCTTAGGAGGAAGGCATTTGTTCTAGCTCCCCGGCCAAGAACTGGCTAACTCATTGGATATATGGAAATTTTAATTGACTGTCAACTTGTGAAGAAATTCAATCCTATTACCTTCTCAATGCAATTTTGTAGCAATACCAGTTATTTACTACATTACTAACCAGATTTTAAACATAATTAAATTGCTAAGAACATATACCCAAAATCTAATGACTTAAATCCCTACAGCAAGGATGTGAATTCCTAGATCGGGTATATTAGATTTTCATAAGCATAAAGTGAGAAGGATGCAGTCATTTAGTAGCACAGAAGTACAAGGAGTTTTCCTCTGAGAACCTGTTGAACAACATATGCAAAGATGACGGTTTCATGGGTATATTATACCACAGGGCTCTTCTGTGGTCTAGTCTTATTTAATATTTTTATTAATGATACGCATATGGCCTGTTGATTGGATTGCCAGATTATACTAATCTCAATGATCAATAAAGAATAATAAATATTTTAGTTTGGAGATCAGGAATTCAAATACATAAAAGGTAGTGGTTTACTTGCAAACTGGCTCTCTGGTGGAGAAAGAAAAATAAAGCCCCAATTTGTAGTGTTTGCTGATTTCCTTGGTGTAAATACTCCCACTATGGCAGATTCTGACCTAGCAAAGGTTACTACTGCCAGAGAAATTCCTTAATATTTAACAATCGGTTCTTCTGAGCCAGTACTAGCCAGCTCCAGAACCCGACTGCCTGGCAGCTAATGGAAAGAAGATGAGTTGAGCACAGTAAGTCATCTTCTTTCATACTCTAATTGTTGCTAATGTCTTGGAAAAAGAACTATTTTCTCTTCTAAAAGAAAAACAATGAAAAAATGTGTGGATTACTAACATATGATCCCAGTGAAGGGGGAAAAGGAAGAAGTAGTGTGGATTGTGGAGGGTAGGAAAACACAAGTTCCATCTAAAGGAGCAACCGCTACACAGGTCTGCCAACTGTTCCTACATTGAGAACATGGCTTCAAGCTGCCTTCTGTATGAACAGGGATATATGTTTAAGAGAAGACAGAAATGTATATACCTTCATGCGAAATCTCATTTTTATACATTGAATTAAAAGTTTTAACACTGTATAGGCCAAACTATGTTTCTGAGTCGGATCTGATTCACAGGCAACTGCTATACAATGTCTATTTATGATGATACTATACTCCAAAAAGAATGCAACATGCTAGCATGGTAGGTTAAATCTAAATAGGCGATATGATACAAGTCAAGCCTGAGATAATAACCTCCCACTAATAAAAAACTAAAAAAACAACTGCATACACAACAGAAGTAAGTAGGTTTTAACTGTCTTTAGGTTCAATCAGTCAACAGACAGTGGAAAGTAAATATTAAAAAGGAAACAGGATCTGGGGCTGGACTATGACAAACATAGGGTTATAAATAAGAAAAGCATCAGATCAGTTTCCTTGACTGATTAAGCCCAAACCTGCAGTCCTAGTTCTAGTTGGGTTTCATTTTCCAAGCAGGGCTTAGACAGTGTCTAAAATGTCCAAAGGAGAGCACTCAAGGAAGGCAGAATGTTCAATGCTTCTCTGAGGAGCAAGCTGTTGAAGGAGCTGGACATATTCAGCCAAGGGTAAGTAAGAGTTGAAGATGAAAGAAGCAAGGGAAGGACATATATGTTAGCAGACTTGGACAATTAGAGGGCTTTCAACAGAAAAATATTAATTTCTTTCATCTGGTCTCAGAGGTCAGGCATGGAATCAAAGACTGAAGAATAAGTAGTAGCGGTGTTTGGGCGACAGGGAGTTCCCACTTACCACAGGTAGAGACCAGAAGTGTACTTGGTTGGGAGATTTTATGAGATAAAGAGGCACTGAATGAGGACTGGCCTAGAAAAAAAAGTCTTAAGTTCCTTTCTGTTTTAGAAAGTTGAGATTCTTTGGGCTCACATCGCCAAATCAGTCATAATGATCATATTATTCTGTGTATAGGAGCAATGCCAAGACCAAAACACACCACTCACTGGAACAAGACTCATGTGTAAGATTCTCATGTAGAGAAACCTATGAGAACAAGAAGGGACCAGAGCTACAACCACATAAAATATGAGCTGTACAATCAGAGCTCAAGATAGGACACCGAAAATGAGAAGAGAAGACAACATTAAATGAAAATCCTCAAATTATCTTCAGTCTGTACTACTTTAAAAAAGTATTTCTTTGAATTTGAGGTATTAAATGAAACCTTTTGGTCCTTTTTTTGGTAAACATTTTATGGGAAACTTCCATAGACTTTATGCAGTTAAGTCCGTATTTCAACAAGGTCTTTCCTATAGATTTGTTTTAAAGACATAAACTTCACAAATGGCACTCCCCAAAATTTCCTTCCATCACTACAGAACTTTCTCTAACAGACTGAAGAAATGTGTTATAACCCTTGCTGCCAGGAGTGTGGGCCTAATGGTGATTTCTCCTCCAAGCTATGAAACTTCATGGTTGTGCCATATTATGTTAGAAATCTGCACATCTCAATGGGTTTTCTGTGCATTCCAATGCACTTCACTGACGATGTGGATCATTGCCATAATACCTCATGACTGTTCTAATTACGGTTTCATTATGGTGTACCATATCAGGGCTGTCGTAATGTCATGTCAGCACAGAGTAAAAACAGTTATGCAATTATGTGATATCTGTACGTAGTGTAGGATAGAAAAAATGATCTGAGGAGCAGCAATCAATGTAATGGAAACTCAGTTGTCTCCTTTAAAAAAGTTTCCAATTTAAAAGTATTATTTCTTCTGCTTTCCATCCTCTGGCCTAAACAAATGCCTTGAAACACACCTATCTTTGTTTCATTGGGTACTACTTTATAATCTAATGGATTTTTTTAAAATAAAGCAAAATAAGATGAGAAAAGGGAATTCCTGACTTTAGCTGTTCTTCTATCCTCCTTGATCTCTTGTGTAGACACGGAACTTCTTACTTTACCCTTACCCCTTAAAACTTGATCAGCTATATCTTAAATAAACTCTGATCATGAAATGAGAAAAAGCATTGATATCCCAATTTCTTTCCCTAAATTATGGCCATAAATATACACTTGCCTTTAGCCTAGCTGCCAAAATAAGCCCAAATGTGTATAGAAACAGAAATCTTATTATCTATCTCATTTGAAGAATAAACTCTCAAAGGATGAGGGCTATTCCATATTTAGCCAATCATAAAGTACCTTGAATATTTGAGGTCTACAGTAAACACTGAATCAATGAATACTTTTTCAAACTAAGCGATACATGAATTGCTGTTTGTTGTTTTAATATACAACCATGGGAGAATTTATATATCAAAGCTTATCCCATATCTCTATAGCTGAATTATAGGCTTGTTCAATGCAAGTATTTATAATAGAAATGCTGATGAAGCCTAAACTATGGACGTATACAGTTGTGCAGCAGCAGTCATTTCAAATCTACATATATTTTTAGCATTAGGAGGCACCAAGTTTGTTTAAATCTGGACTTTTTTTTTTTTTTTACAATTGCAAGTAATGTTAATAGCACACTGTAAATGTTAAGGCTAAGTGTGCAATGTCAAAATAGATTGAATCTCTCTGAAAATTGGAAATTCAGGCTTTTCAAACGTAATCCAGATGTTTGGCTTTTATTCAGATTTCAAGAAAGAGGGAACTAATATGATATAAAATTCATACATGCATATTTCATTAGTGCCTTTTGTATCGCTGAATTAAACATTCTGAAACGTGCTTTTCCCAAATCACAGCGTTTTAAACCAAAGCAGTTGCCAAGATGTTGCGTACCTCAAAAATAATGCCAAATTAATTTCATAAGGAAGAGACTATATATTTCTCATGTTAATGCTGTTGATAATGTTTCTTCAAAGAGAATATCTTGCTTTCTCTTTGAGGATGACAAGAAAAATGAGAGGTAGAATGTCGCAGCCATTGTAGTCTATCAAAAAGATTGCTGCAGATCCCAGTGACTTTGGAAATTATGATAATCAGTGGCCTAAATGAAGGCTGAAAGCACAACCTCCCCCCAGTAATGTCATTATCAAAGCTATCTTTTCAAGTTAGTGTACATGGGCATTTGAGAAACTCACCATGATTATCCAGAACTCACCATGGTTTCGGTTTTAAGACAAAGACCATCAAAGCATTTCCAGCGTTGTCCGCTACCAAAACACAATGGAAATGCCATCGTACTATTATATATTCACATCAAGACTTTTTCCTTGGTAGTGTATTTTTTACTTTTTAAAGGGTTTTTACACCCATAATCTTAAGAGATCCAAAATGCCAGGAGTTTTTCTTGGTGATCATCCAAATCTCTGAATTATAAAATACTTGATGCCTTAGGCCACTTTACCTTCACTTCAGATAAGGATGACTGTACTTTCAGAATTAGATTAGAAGTTCCTAGAATGGGGGTGTGTCTGTGTCTGGTCAGGGATCACGTGCTGTTCACCCTTTATCCACAGTTACTCTTAGCATTATGGGTTAGCTGTAGAAATTGGAAGAAATTTATTTATTTGAATTTCTTCCAAATAAAAGACCAAGTAAGCCAGTATCAGCAGTTGAAATATATGTCAGGTATAGTATTTGTACACAGAAATGAGTAGCATGTGATTGCCTCCATTTATCTTTGAACTTCATATGCTCAGTGAAAAACTATTTGATCAGAATCTCCAACACATAAATATTACTCTCAATTTTTAGACAGAAACTGTGAACAAAGTTAATTGTTTCCCATGGCCAGAATTGGTTAACCTAAGAAAGCTTCTATAAAAATGTATCAAAGAAAAGAGGAAGGTGACAGAAACCTTTTAAATATTTAAGGACACCTTTTAGGAATTCAGTGTTTTCTCAGAAAAGTAATAATTGACCGGGATGCAAGAGGTGGGTCCAATTTCTGGTTCCAACAGCAATCTGCTATGGATTTAGAAACCTTTCTGTTCTAGCCTCTTTGTTTGTTTGTTTTTGTTTGTTTATTTCTTTGGGGGTATATGTCCATATTTACTAGAGACAGATCTTAAGAAAATAAATTTTAGAGATTTCAGGCTTTAAGCACTGTGTTGTTCCAGCATCAGATAGTCTGACTGTCATTTCAATGGATTGTTTTCTTTTTCGTTCTCCTATGGCAAACTCATGGGGAAAGTCAGTAATATCACTTCTGTCTTACAGATTGGAAATGGACACACAAAAGCTAAGTGACTTGCCTAAGGTCAGTAAGATATTGCTAAAACCCAGAAACAGAACTTTCAGGAGGAATTTCAGCTTAGTTTGCTAGGTCATGCTGTCATTTTTGAAAATGCATCTTTATTTTTTTTTTTTTTTAAGATTTTATTTATTTATTTGATAGAGAGAAACACAGCTAGAGAGGGAACACAAGCAGGGGGAGTGAGAGAGGGAGAAGCAGGCTTCCCATCAAGCAGGGAGCCCGATGTGGGGCTTGATCCCGGATCTCCAGAATCACGACCTGAGCCGAAGGCAGTCGCTTAACCAAGCCACCCAGGCACCCCGAAAATGCATCTTTAGATATCAGTCCAGAATTCTGAGAAAATTGGTAGGCCCCAGAGTATAATGTAATAAATAAGGTCAAGAATTTCATTCAAATGGACTTTGCAGTAGTCAAAACACATTTGAGAACCCCACTTCTGGAGCCTCTCTGGCCAGATTCATTCACACTTAAAACTTGATCAGCTTAAATAAACTCTGATCATGAAATGAGAAAAAGCATTGATATCCCGATTTCTTTCCCTAAATTATGGCCATAAATATACACTTGCCTTTAGCCTAGCTGCCAAAATACACTTGAGAACCCCACCTTTGGAGCCTCTCTGGCCAGATTCATTTTGGTGTTAAGTTCATCCTCCAAACTTCCACAAATTTTTAGTAGCATGAAGTTGAGGCTAAAAAGACAGACAGGCTCTCATTGATAGTCATACCTGTTGTTTGGAAGAATGATGGCTCACAGTTTAAAGAAGCTCTAGGGTACAGGTGAAAATTTATTAGCATCAACTAAGACCATAAAGAGCAAACACTGGTTATGATAAGTGCTTTTGAGCATTTTTCCAGCTATGCAAAGGAGTCTGCCATAAACATTCAAGGACATTTATTAGAATAGCTCCATCAAAGAGAAACAGTGTGTGTGTGTGTGTGTGTGTGTGTGTGTGTGTCCCCAATCAAAAGAGTGATAAAAGTAAGAAAGAGGAAGGAGTAAGGATTTAGAGAACAAAATGAAAGAAATATACAGATGGAGAGAAAGTAATAAGGAAATAGGGGAAATAACGAAAGTTTCACAAGAGGGGAAACAACTAATCTACAGAGAATAAATCATAAAAACTATATAATAATAGAGAATGTTGTAGAAGAGGAAGGAAATCACAAGTAGAGAGAAGGTTTCCAGTGAATGGGCCCCCTGAAATAATCGGATGAAAGAATACGATACTGATGACTTAAAAATTAGCCTAAGACCTGCAAAAAGTCAGTAAGTGGAGATTGAAACAAAAAACCCCAGAAGTACCAGGATGTGGCCATTCACTTATAGTCATAACGCTGGATAAGTTCTCAAGAAAAAATAGGTACAAAACTTGTGATTTGGAGGATTTTCTCTAGGCACCTCAGTAGGGAGCCCCTTCACTGTGGCTGTTGCTTCTGCCTTTGCTCTCTTGGTGGCTTGCTCTATTGAGGGAAGTTATTTCATATTTTCGTGTTCATTCCATCTATAAACAGGGACAATGATATCCATACCACTTACCCACCACAGATGTTTTAAGAAATAAACAGATCTTGTTTGTGTGAAATTTCAGATCTCTATGGAAGATGTGTCATTTTAAAACAAAGTCTTCGATTTTAGTACATATGACTTGTAATGAGATAATGTGGTCTATTACCCATTTGCAAGACTGCATATTTGTCATTCCTTTTTATTATCTTAGAAATAATGTATTGTAACTACTATCCACATTAGAGAATAAAATAGGCCACATTGGAGAGGAGCCACTGAAAAGATAAACAATATTTATATACATATTTATATATAATACATACATATTAGCTATGTATATATAGTCTTCATCTTTTAGAACATCTACGAAGAAAGTGTTGCTATTTTTCTCTCCCCTTAATGAAGGGAGGAGGGAACATGCTGGTATTACCTAGTAACACTACTTCTCAAACCTACACACACATAACCATTTGATCACAAGGTTCTATAAACATGGTGACAGAAAAGGACCATGCCAAGCATTTTAATTTGTGAATCAATGAGATTCAAGGAGTTTGGCAAAAATAAATATGTAAATGAAAATAAAATACAGGCCTAGAATCAGCTTGCTCATTTTT
Organism: Spilogale gracilis; assembly: GCA_004023965.1. Classification (NCBI taxonomy): domain Eukaryota; kingdom Metazoa; phylum Chordata; class Mammalia; order Carnivora; family Mephitidae; genus Spilogale; species Spilogale gracilis. Next base: position 126,032 of record PITA01000615.1, read on the forward strand.
AAACTTTGTTTTGCATTGCTTACTAGCTATGCCCTTCCTTGTGCCTTAGTTGCTCATCTGGGGATAATATTAATATATCAATACTTCTTTCACAAGGTTACTGTGAGGATTGAATGCACTAAAATATGCAAAGATCCTAGAACAACTCCTGTTACATAATAAGCACTAGATACAAGTGTTTGTTCAAACTTGATCCAAATCATGCCTGCTGAGAAAATATGACCTTTGGCCTAACGTTTCTCATCTCTTTTATGCCATTAGTTTGTATATTTATGTATACAATTTCCCTTCACTACATGAAACATTGAATCTAGGACTCAATGTTCAATGGAAAACAATCTTGCCTTTGGTTGACTTTCACTGAACATGTGGATGAAAGCTATTCGGAGGTGTTGCTGATTTGCTCCTCTTCCCCAGTATATCTTCCTGATTTGAATAAAGTCCTAGTTTTTGTCAAACTAACTCCTAGATCTGAGGGTTTCCCCTGAACCCCAAGTGTATATTCTTCTGCAATGTACCTATCTCCGTATCTTCATTCCATTTATTTAAATTCTATGCAGCGAGGTCCAGTTCAAATATGTTTTCTTATGAAGACATTCTAAGCAGACCAGCACTAATTATTTTTTTTTGCTGTCACACATATTTGCTATCTTTGCTATTATTTCATGTTTTTTGGTTTTGGTTTACAAATTACTGAAGGAAAAGGATACTCTTCCTTTTATTTTGTTTTTTAGAACATACTGTAATCCCTAACAGATGCCTATTTTTATAGTCGCTAATACCAGACAGCATCATTTCTTCTCACTTTTCCTGACTTTTAAAGTTAGGTGAAATTATTAGACCGTTAATTGCTAATATGTGTTAGACATGAACATGAGACATATGAACATATATTTGAAGATATATATAGTAGGAAATGTTTGTGTTTAGGCAAACAGAAAGCAATGCAAATTTCATAAATTATTATTTGAGCTTGATACTAATTAGTGCAGTTTGCAAAGTGGGAAAAAACTTGTAATCAATTTTTCCCCAAGCAAGTACGAATCTGCCTTTCACCAGATAGCTCTCTAGAGAAGTAACCCCAGTAGGGAATTTGGAATTAGAGAGATTGCCTGTCACTAGGTCTCCCAGGGTAACTCTGAATTCAAACGTGAGCCTGTTCTTTACCAAAATGCCCTAAGGAGAATTCTGGCCCTTCCCTCTGGGACAGCTAAATGCCTTTAGCAGTATTTGCCATGACATCCAATGTGACAGTTCAAATACAAACCAGTGATGTGCATATCACAACTCAAGCAGAAGAACAGGTTGTTTGCACCATATAAAATGACGCATTTTCAATGGACATACAAGTGAATATATCTGTTCTAAGCTGCAAAGAAATCTGAGGATGATTTGCTCGTTCTGCCCAAAGAAAAAAGTAGGAAAATTAAAATACGTAGAAAATAAGATGTCAAAAAGAAAGCTAAACTTCCATGACAGATTTAGCAAGACACTGTTCAAAATCCAACTGAATAGTTATCTACTACTAAATAAAAGTAAGATGTAAAGGAAAGGGTCTAAGAAGGCCTCATAAAATTTGCATTTACTACCACCTGAAATGAACTAAAAATAATGTGGCATTTAGAAACTACGCGCTTTTTATGGTAGTTTGCCACAGAATTGTATTTACCCATGAGTTTGTTTCCACAGCTTCTGAAACAGAGTTCCTATAATTCTGGTTTTCACCGGATGGTTCCTAGCCAAATCAATTACTAATTGGAATAATCTTTGATTTTCACCAGTGAGAGAATTTTGAAGTTGGAATGGACCTTTAAGCCTCTCAGTCCATTCCCCTGGCTTTATAGATGAAGAAAATGAAATCTGAGAGGATAAGAGTCATTGCCCAAGGAGAATCTAGCCTCCTTCTCCAGCACTTTATCACACAGCTTTCTAATCTTTCTTGCGTAGCATTAGTCTTTAGCAAAGCTCAAAAATAAGATTAAAGAAAATTCAAAAGGAGAATCTAGGGAATGAAAAAACATAAAGAAACTGGGGTAATGATCTGAAGTCCACCTATGCTCTTCTAGAGAAATTAACATGAGACCAGAGGAGCAGTAGCCTTTGTTTTTCCTGTGGACACTTCAAGATTAGCCAATCCTGCTAGGACACAGCTGAGAATAATACTGAGTCATGGTAAACCTCTTACGGGATAGCCAAACTTCTTTAAAACAAAAAACAAAAAAACCACAAAAAAACACTTTTATGTAGGTGTGAGTACTCATTTAAATATTTCTAATTTGTTTTAACTGTTTCTAACTCTGATTTAGAATTCATTTTCTAGAAAGGTCAGTGTGAATTTATGTTTCAGGACCAAATATAAAATAGAGAGTGATTTCAGAGCAGCAAAGCCACTGGAGAAGTGCTAGTAAGAGCAGAATCGCAGCCAAAGTTGAACAAAGTGCATTAGATCCATTTTCTGCTTCCCTTCGGGTCCAATAGAGTAGAGGAGGCCACCTGGTGGTGAAATGAACCAATTAACCATTTGATGCTCCATTGAAGAGCAAGGAAATCGGGCAGACTTCGGGTTGTTACAAAAGGAAAACTAGAAACTTGGGCCAAAGAATAATAATCAACAGGTATTACTGTGCTACAACAGGCAGAAAATTGAATTGGAAAATCATTCAATTCTGTAGAATAATTTATATTACTAAAGAGTTGCCATAATAGTTACTTACATACAAGGGACTGGTGAATTTTTCTGAAAAGAGTCAGGTAGTTTAGGCATGGGGGCCATTTGGTCACTGTTGAAATTACTCAGTTCTGTTACTGAAGTGTAAAACAGCCACAAACAATACATAAATGAATGTGCCTGGCTATGTTCCAATAAAGCTTTATTTAAAAAAAAAAAAAGGCCATGGGCTGGATACAATTTTTTTTTTTTTTTTTAAAGATTTTAGTTATTTGACAGTGAGAAACACAGCCAGAGAGGGAACACAAGCAAGGGGAGTGAGAGAGGGAGAAGCAGGCTTCCCACCAAGCAGGGAGCCCTGTGTGGGACTCGATCCTGGATCTCTGGGATCATGACCTGAGCCGAAGGCAGTCACTTAACCAACTGAGCCACCCAGGTGCCCTCAACCTTCTGTCTACAGTTTGTTAACCCCTGAGACTGTACTATATATTGAGCTATTTATCACACACAAGGCCGAGCCCCTTACATACATTACTCATGGAATCCTGACAACCTTTCAAAGTGGGGGTTATCCCCATTTCACAGATTTGAAAACTACAGCTTAAAAAGTTTAAACAACTTGGTGGAAATTATAACTATGTCCCTTCTAACACAGGAATGCTTTCTATAGCCTCATGACCATTTTTCCTCTGTGACTACAGATATCTGTTCTGACCCTCGCTCCCATTTATCCTGCAGAGACTGCTTTTGGTTCTCTCCACCAAGACTTTGTTCCTGTTTCTCCATCTTGTGTCCCTTCGAAATGTTGTTTGTCTCTTACCATCTCTCTCTCCATCACTTCTTTTTTGTTTAAAAACATTGTCAGTTTTCATAACAACAGATGTAAGCAAGCATGAAAAAAGACAAAAGCAAAGTATTAAAAATAGATAGCCGTATATACAACAATAAGCCAAGGAAACTGTCATACTGTATATGCTCCAAATGGAATGTGAGCCAAAAGCATGATGCTCACTCTTACATAAATAATATATTACGCATCCACTGGGAGAAGAAGCAGCTCTGTCCCTAAATGGGAAGATTTTTTTATTTTATATCATTTTCTTTTCCTTTTCAACCTTTTTTTTTTTTTAAGGTATACGATGTAAGTCATACTATCTCAGACAGGCCATATTCCTCTTCCAAACCATCCATGAACTATTTTATTAACTGTTAATAAGAGAGAGTTGAAAAACCTGATGGAGAAATCCATGGAGCTTGGTAAAACCCTTCAAATATATGGATCTACCAGCACTATCTCAATATTAGCATATTTTCTCCTACAAAAGAGGATAGAAGTGGTTTCAGTTAGAGTATAGACAAAACTGATAGAAAGGACTTTTAAAAGATTTTTTAACTTGAAAAGAAACCTGCAAAAGCTCGAGAAATGTGACAATATAGAAAACAGAAAGAAGAGGTTTAATTACTGAGCATGGTTTCTGGCCGATTTGACAATTAAACCTAACAACAGAAGGGATTTACACTAGATATAAGAAGACTTTCAGGGAAGAGAGAGTTGTTAAACATTTTAATGGGAGGCTGTGGAATTCCCTCTGGAAAGATCTTTACTAGAGGACAAATTCTTTCCTCTGGAATGGATAAAAAACAATCCTTGAAAGAGAGGAAATGAAATGAAGGTCCTTATGAGGTTACTTGCCGTCCTGAAACTCGAGGTAAAATTCTCACTTCCCATGGAAATAAATAAGTGTCCAAAACCTCCAAGAGATTCACTTTGGGAGATTCAGGAGAAAACACTCATTAAGCAGGCAATTTAAATCCGAAAGTATTTATCGAGTGCCCAATATCACCTAGCCCCGGGGAAGTGTACGCCCCCCGGCACAGCACAGGTCTGAGCAGCAGTGCTGGACAACGGACAGAGTACACAAAGATTCACTTCAGTTAATTTTTTAAAAAAAATCTTTGAAATCCAATCAGTTTTCTGGAACTGTCTATTTCCTGAACTTAGTGAGCTCAAAAAAATCCCACAAGAGCTGGCTGTCACATGAGATTTCTGGCATTACTCATGGTATCCCTGGATCTTTGTGTAAACAGAAGAGGCTTCTGACAGTGTTTCCATACTTCATCTCTTTTTCTAACCCAAACTTGGATGGACGAAGCCTCTTAAACTATCATCAAAATATGGATTATAAAATGCTAGCCAGCTTTCAGTTATTCTGCTGTATTCCCATGTTGCAGAAAAAGAATTCAATTAGCTCAACTCTAGAGATTCATTTATACTTAAGTTTTAATGAACATGAGGATTTTTGTTCATGTTTGTAAGATATCCAGTGATTCACAGAGTGGATCTTTAGCATCAGCAGGGAGAAGAGACTGAGGAAGAAGAGAGAAAAATTACACAGAGGGAACATTCTTCACACATATTTTCAAATCTCAACATGTCCCAGCTGAGGAAAGCTGAGGAGGAAGGACAGAGTTCAATGGGAAGACAGTAAACCTAAATGGATGTGAAGGACATAAATAGGGGCAAGAGGTGAATTCATCACAAATCTTTATCAAATTCTAATTTTAGATGGTACATCTTTTAGCTTTTTCTTAATTGCATAAAATCACTGAAGCTCACAATTAATGGCTAAGTTAAAAATTTAAATGACTATATATGAAGATTATTTAAAAAAAAAAAACTATGAACAGTGTGAAACTTTTTTTTCAATGAAAGAGTGGGAGAAAGTTTCAGAATTACATTTTCTCCTGACCTTACAGCGGTCAACCTTAATTTTTTTAAGTTGCATATTCTGAATTAGCCAGCAGTAGCCTTAGAAAGAAGAGTCAGTCCTTTTCAGACTCCATCTCTCTACCCTCATGACAATGGACCTGGGTTACTTCTTATTGTTTTTCTTACCTCCCTCATGATTTTTTTTAGACATACACACTGCTCTGAAGTCAAACCTAATTTTCTACAACCAATACGTCAGTAAACTGTCCAATTAACTACGGTACAAGAAAAAAATGTGCAGATAGTCCTACCATGGACGGTCTAATGACCGTCCATGTTCACCTTCATCGATTGTTCTATTTTTAGGTTTTACATTTTTATAGTGCATGTTATTACTTATATGTATAAGTAATTATACTGTCTACATAATCAAGGATGCATCAACAAATAGTACAGTTTGAGAGGTTGCAGACTAGTCACAGAATTATGGTGATTAGTTGTAAAATTTTGTACCGTTTTTTTCAGACATGGGTGTCATGATCCCTCCCCCTCTGTCTTTCCTTCTCTCCCTGACACCAACCTGGCCAAATCTGAGTATCCTGAGTATTAAGAACTGAATTTAACACAGTTCACTTTTTAAAAGAGAGATTGTTGGGTTTTTTTTAATATACAATATGAGAGGAGACCATGAGGTTTCAGACTGAATGACCACAACACGAAAATAGGGTTGTTTTCTTGCAAAGTAATGAATTGATAGCATAGTTCCGATCAGTAGGATTTAATTAAGAGCTGATTAAATAAATCTATTTGAAAAGTATTTCTTGGGGCGCCTGGGTGGCTCAGTTAGTTAAGCGACTGCCTTCAGCTTGGGTCATGATCCCGGAGACCCAGGATCGAGTCCCACATCAGGCTCCCTGCTCGGCAGGAAGCCTGCTTCTCCCTCTCTCACTCCCCCTGCTTGTGTTCCCTCTCTGGCTGTGTTTCTCTCTGTCAAATAAATAAATAAAATCTTTAAAAAAAAAAAGAAAAGGAAATTATTTCTCAATATGTATTTATTGGGTTTCTATTATGTGCCAGGTATGGCACTAGGCAGTGGAGATTGGCAATAAATGACATAGCCATGAACCTTGCCGTCCTGGAGTTTGGAGTCTAACAAAAATTATAATAATTCATTCTCACATTTGGTCCACAAAGTCCAAACCCATCATCACTATTAAAAAGTATGCATTTAATTATAACAACGTACTCATGGCTAGATTATTCTCAAGGAAGGCTCTCTTTGGGAGGCACCTATGAATACCGATGGGGTAAAACTATTATAATGAAGGTAGCAAAATTGAATATGCCAAGACTTATAACATAGAAATGAGCTCTAAACTGAAACTTGGCATATATGAGGAAGTTTGTGTTGTTACTTACATATGCATGATTTAAATGTCTCGGGACAACCAGAATATTTGGTCCAAGGAATCTGGTTTCATCCAAATTCAATCCTTATGAAAGATTTTTTAACTAGATGAGTTAATACTTTGTATATGTGTATATATGTGTCAACACACATAAATATGTGTGCATAACTGCATATGTGCACGTACCCTTTCCACAAACTTCCTAGTTTTCAATGGATACAATAAAATGACAAAGGAAATACCACGAATCACAAATTTTCTTTAAGTCAATGTCAATGAGCATATAGAATATATTACTTAGAAAAGCGGCTGAAATAGTAAGTTCTGAGAAGATACAGGGCTGCATAGAGGTCCTTCTGGAGAAAGGCTCTGTGGTCTAAAAAAGTTGAGAAGAAAAATTAGAATCAATCCCAGAAGCATTGGCCTGCTTGACTCTTTCCTGGCTTTAGCAAGAGAAAATGTGTATGTGTGTGCATGCATGTGTGTGTGTGTGGTGTATGCTTGCATGCACATGTGTGGATATGTGTGTGTATGTTTATGTTTTGTGTCTTATGTAAATGAACGAAGGTTCAGCAGGAAGACCACTGCTTCCCTCTTAGCTTACCCCAGTGTGCCTCATTAGGTACACAGTGTCGCAGAAGTGCCTAGTTTAAGAATGTATGAGCTTCACAAATGCCAACATTATTAAAAAATATGCTTGGGAATGCCCTTGTTTCTGAGAAGTAAAATTGTCTCCTTGACAAGACTAGAAAATGGTTTTTCTGCAAATGATATTCCTCTGGAGTATCTCTCCATGGGGACCCTTCTTCAGTGAGTCCCTTTGGCAATATCAGGAACCATGAGGTTGAATCTTCCTAGAGCAGTGCTGCCTTTAGTGCACCCCCCCCCAAAAAAAAACCCATAAATATTTTCAACCTTAGCTTCCCTGAATCTGACAAAATATGGGAGGTTCCTGTGAGGCTCCACATGACAACATTCTCCTAGGGTGCTGAGGTGCTTAAGAAAGTTTGAGGGTTTTCACAGAACAGCCTGATGATTGGCTAAAGAGCAAACCCAAGTCCATCATGTTTTCTCTGCTGATGTTCCATTTAATATATAGGAACTTCTTTCTCTCTGGCACTAGAGGCTCATGTAGAGGGAGGAAAATGCAGTTGTAAGAATGCTGCCTACAGTACAGAATAGGAGATGGGGCAATAGAGAGCAGGCAAGTAGCATGTGAAAGATTGTGGGCATTAAAGCTAACCAGATTGGGTTCAAACTCTGACTTATTTACTTATTTCTTGTGGTAGCTATTTTACAGCTCAACAACTATCTCTAGTTTTCTGCCTTTCAAGCGTATAATAGGGATGCATTTCCACATCAACTTTGGAGTTAGTGGGGCCATGTAATCAATGATTTTGAGAGGAAGTAACATGTTTCCCTTCCAGGTAGAAGGTTATGTCAAGAAGGAGACCCTCCAGAACTCTCTTTTCCCTTTGTCACATTGAGGGAATATTTAAGAGTGCGGCTGGTTCATTAGTCTGAGTCCTTGAGGAAGAACAGTGCCAAGCAAAGCCCACGGCCAACCTGTGAAGGATGAATAGTGTGTGTGAGAAATAAATCTTTGCAACTTTAAACCTCTGAGATTTGGAGGTTCTTCAGAATCTCAGCAAGCCCTAGCCTAACCTGAGAAACTGGTTCTTTTAGGCTAGTCACTTAACCTCTCTGTGTTTTCCGCTCATATCCAAGAAATGGGGAAAATAATCCAGGACCATTATAAGAGCACTAAACAAGCTCATGTGTATAGGGCACCAAAGCAGTCAAATAGTAAGATTTGACTAATTTAGTTTTTTTTCCCCTCCATCCTATTCCTATCTCGCAACACACACACACACACACACACACACACACACACACACACACACTTCCCTTTTTATCAAATGGTGAAATAAATAACATCTGTCTTTGGTCCCTTTTCTAGATTTCTTCTCTCTGCTGATTCCAGCTTCCCTTCCTACTGCCCCTCCCTTTAAACAAAATGTTAAAATTGGCATTTAATTCAATATTATTCTCCTACCCCCTGAGAATATCTGTATCTAGTAGAGTGCATTCTTTTTATCTCAAAGAAATAAATCTTAAGGATGGGATTTAAGGAAGCAAGGATATTTAGTAATGGCAATAGTTGGGTTGGGGAATTCCAAATACTCCAAAAGTGATGTCCCTTGGACAACCACAAATCTACCTCTTTCTAAAGTTAGACATAGTAGTGAGATAAGGTCAAAAAAAAAAAAGAGGTTAATGGGTTTATCTGAAAAAGTACTATAGTTGAGCTTTTCCCACCCAGGGTTTTCCAGACTATTCTGAACAGGTAGCAGGGCTTCACTTCTTTTTTTTTCTTTTCTTCTTCTTTTTTTGAATATGGAACGCTTCACGATTTTGCATGTCATCCTTGTGCGGGGGCCATGCTAATCTTCTATCATTACAATTTTAGTATATGTACTGCTGAAAAGACAACAAGGACTTTTTGAAATAATCAAAATACTATCTAGGTACCTTTCTTACCCTACCTTCCCGTTTTAGGAATACATGCATGAAATCCTAATACACTGTAAAAGCTGGAATAATCATAAGGATTATGTTATAGTTATGACAACCAGTGCCTTCTTGATAGAATTACATGGAGCATTAAACTTAGCATTTAGCCTTTTTATATTAGGACCCCTTTGTCAATGATAATATTTGGTTTTCATCTTTAAACTTTGGTAGTCCTTTTTTTCCAACAAAATAACTCCCTGTTCATACCATGTGAAGTTTAGTCACACATCCTATGTGTTTTTTTTTTTCTAGCTACAAAGCACATCAGCCCAAATATGAATATAATCACTAAAGATAAGTAGTTTAAAAATAGGCAATGCTAAAAAGTAGGTGACGGACATGTCCATGAACTCACTGACCTGAAACACAGCACACAGTATCGAGCAGATCTGGAGCCAAAGGTGGCAATGAAGCTAACAAACACCCTTTCTTATAAGTAGTTTAAGTGTTCCTCTAATTTATGTCATAAAAACCAGAAAGAAATCTCCAAACATGTGGGGGGAAAGCCAAATCTCTCTGCTTAAGACAGGAGGGAAACACTGCACATTCACATCTAATTAACTAAAGTCGTTTTTCAAAAAGTTTAAGGCTGAAATTTTCGCAATTTAATCCCAAATTTTATTAGCAAACTCTAATGATTATCCTGATTGCAATTAATAAGAGCTCCCAAACAGGTCAACTCATTTAAGTGCTATCTGTAATCATTTGGGTTTTAACATGATGGTTATTACTTATTACCCTGAAACCAAGCCGCGCAATGAGATATTGATTACTTTTAACCTTTAGATCCAAGGAGTCAAGAAAGGTCAGAGGAGGGGAACGCTATACTTTCTTGGCCGGCAAACTTACTGCCTTCAGGAGAATTCAAATGATTCCCATTGGCCAAGTAAATCCAAGATCAGTTTATTCTCTGGGCTGACAAGAAATGATGATGCTTTTCAAAATAACACCTAGCACGTATTTAGTGAAGTGTTACATTTATATAACCAGTGGCCTCAAGATGTGCTTCACATGGCAGCAACTCTCGGGCTGTTAACCCTTGAACAAGTTTTGTTCGCGGAAGCATCTTTATTGGGATGAGATACTCAAATGTAGTGGCTTTAATTGGAATAAACTCATCTCATTAAATTCTCTTGTGGGTTCCAAAAAGCTGAACACAATCACTGGCCACTGTGGGCCACTAGCATTTCTTTGGGTTTTCTTTTTCCATGACAACATTTAGAAATATTTTTTCACATTTGGGCCACCAAAAAGCAAGGCATTCTTGGTGGGGTCCAGCAGAATTATGGGCAAGGGAAACATAAATGTTACGTGTTAGATTAATTTGCAGAACACTTGGCATTATTACTGCCAAGTCGTCAAATTGTTCCAAGTTGTTCCGGAAGGTTGTTATTAATAGTATGTTTTCTGAGGAAAGTTCTGTCTACTTTTGGAACTGCATTTCTGTTGCCAAGGAAACTCCTTTAAGCACAGTTTTCTAGGAGCACACTGCTGCTTTTGTTTGCCAGTGTCCTATTCATATCATCTAAGTAAGCGTTTTACATGCTCCAGTCTTCAGTCCCAAATGTTGAAGTTTTAGCCCATTTAAGTTGCTTTTTCAAACACAGCTTATGCCTGCTATGATTTCCCTCTTTCCCTCACTCCTTTTCTCTCTCCCTCTCCATCTAAATCCCCTCTCTCCCCGCCTTCTTTCCACTCTCCCTCCAACATGCCCCAATCTTACTAAGGTTTATTTTTTAAACAGTTGCATTAGGGGAGATAGTTTTCACAAGTTTTTGATAAATTAACTTCAATTTGAATAATAATTCCATAGGATGTAGCATTAGTCCTTCAAGTGTTAATTATCTTTTCACTTTAAAATTAATGTAGTCATTTCCTCCTGACTCCTCTACCCCATTTATTGAAGTGCTGAGGAAAACATGTCATTGAGTCCTGAGCCAGCCCTGTTGTTGTGATTAAGCGTGGTCACATGGCCCATCTCTGCCAAAAGGAGGGCCCTGAGAAAAGGTGACAAAGACAGTGATTTCCTGTCAGCAAAAAGTACGACAGGGCTGTCTAGAAGTGATGCAAATGAGGGGAACTTTCCCCACGGCTTGTTTGATCCACTCTAGGCCAGAGCAGGCCAGGCCAGGCGGAGAGGGAGCCACACAATGCGGCAGAGGCAGCCCTAAGAGCCAACGCACCTTCCGGACAGTAGCTCGCCCAGCAGAGACAAAAACTGCTGGCGGCCCTTCCCTTCCTTGACCCTCTGCACACAGAGCCAACTATTTCTTGGCATACTAGTCTCTTAACATCCTTCTTTTTTTTTTTTCTTAAAAAAATGATTCAAATGGGAATTAGAAGCACCAGCAAAAATGGTGTTTCCTATACTGTTCAGAAACCCCATCCATCTACTTTTTCTTCTAAGCATTTTCAGGATGAGTTCTGTCCTCTCTCAAGAAAGGAAAGAAAGAGGTATATAGTTGTCTTCATAGCAAACCCGGATTCATCAAAGCTCACATTCAGATGACAGTTCATCCAGGACTTTCTAGCTTTAATAAAAATGGAACAACAAATTAATTTCTACAGAGCAGTGGAGGCAGCCTCGATCTTCCTATTCTAATCACTTTGAAAATGACTAGATAATGTTATTTGAAATATTATAATGATTTTAAGCATATTCTTCTTATCTTAATGGAGTTTTAATCTAACATACAATTAAGCTCTACAATTAATCTACTGAGAAAGAGGTAAAAATTATCATTAGGTTCTTGTGTCTGATAGATCTGGAACATTTTTACCTTGACTGCTTCAGTAACTAGTAATTTGCTTCATTTTGGTACTGAAATTCCAACCTAAGGTCTAATTAATGGAATTTAATTTTTTAAAAATATTTATTTATTTGAGAGAGAGAGAGAGAGAAAGAGAGTGAGAGAGAGAGAGAGAGAGAGAGATACAGAGAGAACACCAGTTGGGGGAGGGGCAGAGGGAAAAGGATTAAAATCCTCAAGTGGACCCTCTGCTAAGTGTGGAGCCTGATTCAGGGCTCAATCCCAGGACCCTGAGATCATGGCCTGAGCCTAAAGAGTCAGATGCTTAACAACTGAGCCACCCAGGCACCCCCAGAATTTAATTTTTTGACATATATAGAAGTAACCAACATGTACAGTTTCCCTCCCTTCCTTCCTTCCTTCCTTCCTTCCTTCCTTCCTTCCTTCCTTCCTTCCTTCCTTCAAAAAAGATTCTGTCTATTTATTTGACAGAGAGAAACACAGCCAGAGGGGAACACAAGCAGGAGGAGTTGGAGAGAGAGAAGCAGGCTTCCCACCAAGCAGGGAACCGGATGTGGGGCTCTATCCCAGGACTCCGGGGTCATGACCCGAGCCAAAGGCAGACACTTAACGACTGAACCACCTAGGCGTCCCTACAATTTTTTTTTTTTAGAGGTAATGGATTTTCTTCTATTTTAAGCCCAACTACTACAACCTTGACTACGAACCAGCCTACTATTACATTTTTAGGAGCTTAAGTTCAGCCACAAAGGTATTGGGCCACATCTGAAATTATTAGATCAATCTGGTCCAGAATAAAACAAAAGAGAATTGTTGTAGAGGGTTAAAATTTGTGAATGTATAAACTACTGGGGTAGTGGGATTAATCTGTTTTCTGTGATCGGTTCATAGACATGATAACATCATTTTAGCATCAACAGTTATAAAATAACAAGTCAACTATGCACACTTTTCCTCCTTTACCCTGTGTTTCTTAGTCCCCAGAATTTTCAATCTTATTCCATACTCGTTCCTTTCTTTTTCTTTTTCTTTTTCTTTTTTTTTTTTTAAGATTTTATTTATTTGACAGAGAGAAACATAGCTAAAGAGGGAACACAATCAGGGGGAGTAAGAGAAGGAGAAGCAGGCTTCCAACTGAGTGGGGAGCCTGATGTGGGACTTGATCCCAGGACTCCAGGATCATGACCTGAGCTGAAGGCAGATGCTTAATGACTGAGACACGCAGGTGCTCCTCCATACTTGTTTCTTTTAAAAAGTCATAATGCTTTTCTTTTAATACACACCCAAATTCTCTAAAAGTGACATTTCCTCTTTTAAAATGTATCTGTTTCTCTTATCTTTTTTCCCTAAAACAATTCTTCTTTCAGTGTTTTGTTCTCTTTCTATTTGTTTATATTTGTTTTAGCATTTTCTTATCTATTTGTTCCATTTACCCATGATTTTAATTTACTTTTTAAAAATTGTTACTCACTTTTGTTTGGTTTGCTGTATATAAACTAATTTCAACTGTTTTTCTTTCTCTCCAAGGTTTATAGTTCTCCCTCACTTTCCTAGTAACCAAATATATAATATCAATGTCTTCTCTTATTAATCCCACCTGGCCAACCTATCATTGGAAGGAACCACCTGTGGGTGAGAGCTGTGTTCAAAGTCTGTAACATTATCTGGCAACAGAGTTAGAGAAAAGCAATTAATTCACTTGTTAAAAGTATTATGTTTAGGAGCTTACTTATAAGAAATATTGTGGTTAGACATTTCTCTACCATGCCATTCAAATCCCTTACATAAAAAAAAACCCTAACATAAAGTGTTTTCATATCTAAGTATCAAAATAAACTTAATTTCTTCAAAGGAAGTGTAACTTTTTTTCTCATGGAAAAGGTAAATTTTGCAATTGAGCACATTCCCCTCTTTGCTTTTACTACCAGGAAACCCAACGTGAAATTTTAGGATCTTTAGTAAGTGCATAGGACCATACAGTTTATATATTAACTCATCTCACTGAAAGAGACTAGTCTATGTATATTTTCCCCAGGTCTGATTTGTACTTATGTGTTAAAAATATTTTAAGTGTTTCCTATGACTTCTTATAAGCAACCTCAAATCCAGAGCTGAGTAAAAAATCGAATTATTTTGTTTAGTTAGCATTGTATTATGCAAAATGAACAGTCCTTTTCCATTTGTACAGCAGACATATTTGTTTAATACTTATACCAAAAGAGAAGGATAGAAGCTACTTGCATTTTTCCCATAAAAGCAGAACTACATGAGAGTAACCCTCAAAATGAAATATAAAAATCTGTGTAAATTCCTTGAAAGTATAAATGTCTTCGTTAAAATGGGTACTAATGTTATATAATCTTTCAGCTGTAAGTGTAATTTTAGTCCCTTAGAAATCATACAAGCTAATACTTCGTCAGTGAGGAGCAGCTAAGCTATCCTCTCCAGGAACAAATCTATAAATATGGTGCTTCTGTGAGCTTCCTGCTCTCAGAAAACGGCTCTTGTTCAAGTAGAACAATAATCACCGGACTGCAACTTTTGAATGTGGCCCTTGAAATTAACCCTTGGACTCTGGAAGCCCACACCAATCCAGGCTCACTAATGGCTCTGTCATCCGGGCTTTGTAGGTGGCAGAGAATGGGCAGTGCCCTATGGCAAGGGAAGGAGCTCCAGGACCAAACACAGCCTCACAGTGCTCCTGAGTCAGTTGTGCCTGTCTCCAAGGGCAGGACAGCAACAAGCAGCAGCCTGAGTTCCAGCCTCTCCGATCTCGGTGGTGCTTCCAGGTCACTCAGTCTATAAAATTCACGTGATGGGGGAGGAGGTGTCTTGAGCTTCCCTGAGCCCAAGAATAACGCCACCTTTGATCTATAGAAATGAAAAAAATGGAGCCTTTCCTTTGCAAGTGGGTTTTAAATATTTCTCCATTAATAGTTAATGCACATGCAGACCGGCAGAGTGACAGCTTCCCGTAATTATGAATTCTGGCTTCGTAACTCCAGTCCAAATAGGAGCTGAACTTTCAAAATCACGGTGGTTACTTTTGACAAATTAAATTGTCCTACTTAGGAAGGTAGGAGGAATGAAGAAAAAGAAAGTGAGAGAGTGGGAGCAAATTCTCCTTGGAAGTGATTCTCAGATTGAGGAAGAAAAAACAAGAAAGAACTACGTTTGTGTTTTCGAGGCTGACAATACTGCCAGTGTTTATGAGAAAAGAGCAATAGAAGGTCCCTGCTCAGAGGCTGAGCAAGGCGGCCAAAGACAGGAGAAGGAGAGACACTGGCAGGATGGCTCACTGTCTCAAATCAAGGAAGAAAATATTTTTGAGGAAGTGGTCATTTTTAAATAAGAATCACTTTGCTCTTAAGGCCCTGCTTCTAAAAATTAATTAGAAAGAAAATGGTTTTAAATTCCTAAGGATCGGAAAATAAGAAATGTTTAAACAGAAAATCTACTTTGAATAGCCCATCATAATGTTAAGGTTCTAAATGATGTCAGGTGGTGTCAATATAGTTTTTGCCTGTTAAACTGAATTCTTTTCCTCTGAGAGGTCCCTGTGGTATTTTGCTGGCTTGCGGTAACCAACATATCACAATAGGTGCCCAACTCAGGAGGTCTGCTGAATGAACAGTTTAAGGTATTTATCTGTAGTTGCATGTCTGGGAGTTAAGGCCAGAGGATTTTCTGGCAGATACTAGAGCATAAAATAAATAGGGAAAGTCAGGCAAGCAGTGCCTGATGTGGAAAAGGCTAAAAAAATCATCACTCTCGTTGACTACCATCTTATTATACTTTCTCTAAACCAACATTTCCAAACGTGGACTTTGGAGATCAACCTAAGTCTGTGTAGTACATGTCATGAGCCAGGATCTGAGCATGACTACTCCAGGAAAGGAGCTGAGTAATGAAATACAGAGACCCCCTCCCGTCCCGCCCAGGAGAGGAGAGAAAAGGTTTTGAATTCTACGGTAACAAGAATCATGCTTTCTGTCCTGGTCTACGACCCCTGGGATTTTACAATTGCTCAGCTGAAGGTCTCTCTGAAAAGTTTCATCTACATTCTTTATGATAATACCAGCAATCATGAACTTCATTCTCACCCTTAATTTTTTGGTATATGTGCTGCTGAAGTGAGTACTCATCCTTGATTTTTTAACTCAATGACTATTAATTCAGTATCAGCCAAGTAAGGTGTTTTGCTTAACAATGTATAAAATCCAAGAGCAAGGCATTTTTCTTAATGTTACAGAAGCATTTTAAGAAAGGAAGGTGGTGTACATAGGTTGAGCTGGACTGGGAATGCCATGATATGCGTTGGGTATCCTGTTGAACAGTCTTGATGACTTGGGAATTCAGTGAATAGCAAATGCACCACAGGGGAAGGGTGAGTCCCACTGCCCAATAAATAAATAAATAAATAAAATGGTTTTGTTCCTAAATGTCAGTGGTGACTTTGATGAAAGTACTAATAGAGCACTGGTATCTTTCAGGGACAACAAATTTAAAGATTACAGTCTCAAATGGTACTGAAAGCAGAGGAAGGCCTGGGGAACCAACTGAGAAGCGCTATTACTCTGGGGTTTCTGTGATCAATAGACCTGAAACCCCCCTACCCCAGGGCATCAGTTCAGTTGATTGCCAAAAAGGCACATTAGAACAGAGGAATAGGACACGGAAAATGTTGACCTAACCTGAGAATCCCTGAGGATTCTAGATGAAGACCTGAAATTAATTTTCCTCCATCAATTTTTCTAATTCAGGAGCCACCCCAAGTTCTAAATGACTCCTTAGTCAATGTCCTCAGATTGCTTTGGAGGTCTCTAAACCTCTGGAATAACATCGGGGCTTGGGTAAAGAAAGGCTCTATAGACCTGTAGGATTTGTCCTTGGTATATAGCTCAATTTTTAATTTTGTTTATAAGGAAATGCCAATTTAGGGCCAGTCTCATGAACCTAGCTGTGTTGAGCACCTCAGAGCAGAAAGATGATGACAGGACGTGAGTCACAATCGAAGAATCCCAGTATGAAAAATGTTTGGGAAAATACTATCATCCAAGAGTACTGAGTGGGTGGAATAATGGCCTTCCATAAGCCAGAATGGGAACTCTCAGGCAGAGCACCTACTTACAAGGAAACCACAAGAAAAAGAAGACTGATTTCCTATTAATTGTGATGTAAATTATATGGATGTGATTTTGACAAAGAATAACACTGTTACTGAAAGAAAAATAGTGGTTTATGTGCAAAATGCAAAATGCATCAAGATGAAGAGAAATGTTATTTGGCATCATGAGTGCAATACAATCTGAGAAAATGGCTTAGGGTTAGTTAACTTTTGTATTATTTTTTCCTGTTTGGTTCAATTTTTAATGCTTATTAGGAATGAAACTATTATTTTTCTATCACTAAATCAACAAAGATTAATGGGCATTTTTCATACATAATTCTTGATCCTGACATGGAACATGAAATCCCCTTGCTTTGTTTACATTAGGGGAAGACTGTTATTCCAGACATGTTATGCTAGAAGATATCCTGGATAGTTTTGCTGTTCATGTGGCCGGCTACCCATACATGTAGGAAATAGCTAAAAGTCAACAAACTCGATTAATGTTGGACAGAATTCTGTAGGGAATAAAATATCACCATTTGCTGACTCCCTAGGGAGCTTACATCTTCTCTTAACCAAGATGATTCTCAGGGGACACTAATTAAAGTCAACCAGACCCCTGAAAAGTATAAATAAATATCTCTCTTTAGAGAAGGTAAAAGTTAAAATAACACATTTAGGAAAGGAAACTTAAAATGATAAAAAAAAATGAAGAAGAAAGAAGACAACTTTTTTTTGACCTTGAATGTACCTTCTTATTCTACAAGAAATTTTTAAAAGCTAGAGGGTAGTTGTTTCTTGTCATTATACTGTTGCTGATTCTGTGGTTAGTTATTAATTTTATTTTTTATGATTCACAATCTGCTCTTTGAAATATGCCATATGCTCAAAGCAATTCAAGGATGACAACTGTCAGAATTACTCCAATAAAAATTGCCTAAATGAGGAAGATTTACTGCAATCTGATATTTCAGTGGAAAGTCCCTCTACCCTCCCCGACAGGTTTTGCAGACACTGTGAATCTTACAACAGTTTTTTCAGTCAAAATCACATAGCTGTTTTGTAAGAATTTCTAAGACTATTTAAGTAGAATTGGTAAAACATATTAGGCTAAGGGTGAATTAGCAGACACGGAAAAACCATATAGTTAGTTATTAGATGGATCGCCCGCAATCAATATGTGAGTTCCAAGCCAGTTTTCTTAAATCACACGCAAATGTACTGACTTGATATGACAATGTCTGCTCTGTGTATCACCAATGATCATTAAATTGAACAATCCCTGTACCCTGGAAGTAGCAAGCCAAACTGGAGGCAAATTTCTTTTTTTCTCTGGAAAGATCTGAGGGGTGGATAGAATCCACCTGAGTGCTCCAATGAAAACACATTTGGTTAAATGTTACCAGTCCATTTATCCTTCATTTTGTTTCAGTCTATTTATTAATGCGGTTTCATTTATTGCTATTCATCTTGGAGATAAATCTTTGTCCTTCTATAGAATTACACCAAATAGAATGTGATAAAGGGAACTTTCTTGCAATTATGATGTCGGTGCAGCCTGTCAGCACACAAGGGATGGAAATGAGTTTGGGGACAGGGAAGGGAATTCTAATAGACACCATGATACATACAATGAACGCAAAGATATCCTGGGAGAGAGAGAGGCTTGTCAGGCTAATCAGATCTTCCACAGCAAGGTAAAGGCAAGAAGGGTAGCTCTAACCTTGTAAAGATGCTGCTGCTGCTCCTCTGACATCATCAGGTCGTGGCTGTCCATCACGAGGGACTCCATGTCAATCAGCCAATCCCAGAGCTCCTGATATTCCGAATCAAAGTCCAGAAGCCTGAAGATAAGGCACAAAATGTATTATGCATAAATACAGTGTAGTTGTTAAAATCTCATATTAGAATAATATATTCTTGAAAACCCGTGATGTTCCTAGGTGATACCTGTGAAAAGAGAAGGAAAAAATTCTCGGTGCGGTTATGCGATGGGCAAAATAGAAACTCAAACCTGTGACATAGCATTTCTTAGATTTTGAAAACATAACATATTATTCCTGGGCCCATACCTGAGATGTATCATGACTATTTCCATTCACTAACCCTTTCTGAGGATTTATAGCACTTGAACAAAATGACTACTACTATGTCCTTGAAAGACAGCACTGCCATATTTAACAGACTGAGAAATGGAGGGTCAGTGCCTTGTGAAAAGGTACAGGGTCCAGATTTTGGGGCCAGAATAGCACCCTCAGAATTCAAACCTCTTTCTTGTCCACTCGATTTTCATAGATGTCGCATCCGAAATACATTCATGATTTAGAATACTAATTCAATTAATTTTGCTACAACGATTACAATTTATTATCAGATCTGAAATATCATTTTCCCTGGGAAATGACTCAATCATTTATTTGTCCCTCTGCTGTCTATCTGCCTATCTCTGCAAACATATATCCTACATTTATTGTCATGGATGAGTAGCCAGCATTTCAGCTTAACACTCAGAGATAGGCTTGAGTGACTCTGGTAAGCTGGTGAGAACCAGGGGCAGATCCAGTATTAGACAGGTGTTCCCTACAGACGTGTAGGAAACAAAGGTAAGGACAGGAAGTCAAAACAATGAATCTTTGAATAGCCAGCAATCATTAAAATTCAAAGGAGGATCACTATGGTTTTCAACAAAATAAATCATTAGAATAAGGAGCTTAAAAGGATTAATGTGATTCTCTATTGAAAGCCTGGTGAATAAGTAAAGCCCAGATTCTTCTAAAACACTGTGATCAGAAAATGAAAGTACAGGATGAAAAACTATGACTTTGTCCTTCCCCCCAAAATCATCTCCCTAAAAGAAACCAGATCTTTGTCAAACTATAACAGAGCAAAACCCTATCTGGGCCAAAGAAGCAGCAGGCTCAAGTATGAATCTCGATTTATCAAGTGAGTATCTTATTACTACCTTGTTCCTTTCTCTATACATTAAAAGACTGCTTTCCACAAAAATGAACATCCACTTTTCATAATTTACAATTTAATCTTAATCGATCTGGCAAAGAAAACAAGGTGTGTCTGGTGATAGTAGAGACTAGATCTAGAACTGTTGGTTTTAATTACCTGACCACAATTACAAAGATTATTGATTAAGACCATAAGCATCCAGGGGCAAAGATCGTCACTGGCTGACATGCAGAACTGACTTTTTTTTTTTTTTTGAAGATTTTATTTAGTTGACAGAGAGAAACAGCTACAGAGGGAACACAAGCAGGGGGAGTGAGAGGAGAAGCAGGCTTCCCGCTGAGCAGGGAGCTGGATTTGGGGCTCGATCCTGGAACTCCAGGACCATGACCTGAGCCAAAGGCAGATGCTCAATGACTGAGTCACCCAGGCGCCCCTAGAACTGACATTTAACTGAATGCTGATGTTGGGCACCGGTGATGTGACCAAAAGTTTCAGCAAGGCTATGGTGGTCTGGAGCAGGGTTTTTCAGATTTAATGTGCACGCAACAGAGGTGAGGATCTTGTGGAAATGCAGGTCCCCATTCAGTAATTCT
Source organism: Spilogale gracilis (assembly GCA_004023965.1). Lineage (NCBI taxonomy): Eukaryota > Metazoa > Chordata > Mammalia > Carnivora > Mephitidae > Spilogale > Spilogale gracilis. The sequence goes on from PITA01000615.1 coordinate 146,831, forward strand.
AGGGTGGGGCCTGAGATTCTGCATTCTGGGCAACCAGCAATGCTACTGGTCACAGGCCTCACTTTGAATAGTAAAGAATTCCAGCATACATGGGAAATACAAAATGGTATCCCATTTAAAAATACTAAAAAAACAAACAAAACCACCACCATAACAGGGACAAACCACCAAGCTTTATTAACTCTGTGAGCGACTAATAAGGAATGATTAACAAGCATCTGCTCACATGACAGGGACAATCGCTTAAAAATACCACCTGAATTATGGTCATCATTTCTCTCTCCTTGCACCCTTCTACATTTTAGCCATAAAGACAGGGGAAAGTGGGGGATGGAGGGGGCGAGTACCTGGGTAGCTCAGTCGGTTAAGTGTCTGCTGGTGGCTCAAGTCAGGATCCCAGGGTCCTGGGATCTAGCCCTGTGTTGGGCTCCCTGCTCAGCAGGGAGCCTGCTTCTCCCTCTCCTTCTGCCACCCCCCTCCCCCGCTTGTATTCTCTGGCTCTCCCTAGCTGTCAAATAAATTAATTAATTAAAAAAAAACATTAAAAAAAACAGGACAGGGGAAAGGGGAAACGTCATCCCCAAAATTAAGGAAGTATGATTCTGGGGAATAGTAAAAATAGCAAAGGAGAAATAAAGGGAAAAGCTCGCCCTTTCCATATCAGTGGATTTAAATAAGAAAGAAAAAAACTCTAGAGGAGCTCTTGCTAAGATGTGACTCTCTCCGACCTGGAGGGAAGGTATGTGAGACAAGTCGAAAGGAAAGTCAAAAGCACATGGATGTCAGCTCCATTTCCTGCTAGGAAGTCTGGGAAGAGACTTCACCATAACCTGGAGTGGGAATGTTACAGACAGAGAGAACTTTGGTCAGGACTTCCTTTGCTACCTGTTCTTTTATCCCCTCGATGAGGACACCGCTCTCTCTCCTCCACCTCCCCCCCCCTCCACAAGACGTTTCTAGGAGTTCCCCTGGTGAACCTGACAGAGGTATTGCCATGGCAACAAAGGTACATCGAACCCAAGGAGAGGCAGGGGGACCTCTGACGCCAAACCTCAGAGAATTGGCAGGATCAATGAGGGGTGACAGCCACAGCCCTCTGTGGTGGACAACTTTGGAATATCTAGGGTAAGATCTATTTCAACGAACCCAGGCAGCCCCTACCCAAGGGCCACGTTGAGCCAGGGGAACTCATCACACCCCAGAATCACAAGGTCATGTAAACCCAGATGCCATCTTAGAAAAAATAAGGGAGAGAAATAAATCTGAAAAACAGCATTTATCCCTAGAGGTAGCTCCCCAATGATGATGTTAATTTATTGGGGGAGGCTATAAGCATTGTGTTACAGAGCCTGGCCTCTGATCTTGAAGCAAGGTTTTTCCCTTGATTTACCAGGAAATTATGTGTTTAGGATGTTTCATAAAAATTATCAGTCAGCAAGGAAAATAAAGGGTACTGTTTGAAGAAAAGAAATTTTGATTAGGACCAAACACTTCAAGGGTAAGAGATGAATTTATCTTCCATCTCTAGTGCTCAGCACAGCACCCAGCGAATGACGAGGAGTGAATGTGGATAATGAAGCCACAAGCCTTCAGTCGGGCAAGAGTGACTGGGGAAAAGCAACATGTGGCAGAGATCACAGCATCTCCTCCCCAGATGCTAATGCCAGCATAACCCATGCTGCACAGACTGGCTTGGTCGCTCTTTCTGAAGGTGAGGTTCTGCCTTCAAGTCCATGATAATAGTGCATTTGCTCACTTACAGATCATGTGCAGTAGCTTCTCAATTAAGGTGAGTTGCCCCCGCCCATTCCTTCTACATCTTCCCCTTTTCTACACTGAAAATTAAAGGAGACTGAAATAAACCAAACATGCATTAGGTGGTAAAATACTCAGAACTATGGACGTCTTCTCAACTGGCTCTTTATCACACCTTCATATCTACTGAGCTATTCCCTCTTATGATTCCCTTTAGCAAGGAGCTTGGAACAAAAAACCATTTCTCCTAGTTAAATGCACCTCAGCTTTCTTTTCAGGAGTCTACATGGAAGACCCACAAGAGGCAAATGAACCTAACACTCTCCCTTTCTTCAGTCTAGTCTGTTTTCATTTTAGCTGAGAATACGTAGGCTTGAGTGTGTTAGCTACAGTAAATGCTTTGGTTTCATATTTTGTTTCATTAGTATAGAATTGACAGCACTGTTTTCCAAACAATAATTCTCATAAGGTCCTAATACTGAAGACAAAAGTATTTCTTTTAAGCATTTGTGCCTGATTTCAGATTCTTGGCCATGCGTTAATTCCCAGCTTAGAAAAGACCTCAGAACTTTCCAAATTTAGTGAAATCAAATATGTAACTTCGAAGCAAATCACAAACAAATTACTAGAATGTCTTTGTTGATTCTTCAAAAGCTTCTGAAATGAATGCAATTAAATGTGCTCATTATTTCAGGAAAATTCTTAGGTAAGAAAGTAGTTTACTTTCTTATTCTTATGTTACCTGCCAAGGTGTGCGAAGTATTTCTCAAGTGATTTTGTGAAAGACAACGTCTTCCAGGGAAAGTGCCCACTACTACACAGGAAAACCAAGAGGATCACAGATGACTGAATTTATCAAGGGTAGCACAGAACTAGTTAACGGTTTTACATCCCTGTGAGGAATATGTTGATTCTATCAGCTGAATTCAGAATGAGGTTCTTTTCTTGAATTCTTGGTGACACAGGCCCTAGTCTCTCTTTTTAGAAGAGAGAAAGAGGCAGCTGAAATTATGGCAAGTGGCTCACAATCTTATTAGGGATATAAACATGGGAACTACTCTTTTGGAGGGATTTTCCTCATAAAATTTTCTGTTAGTTGTGTTTTGGTTTGTGTTAATTCCTCCACTCAAATATGTAATCTGTTCGATGTTAAAAGATCTCAAAGCATTACCTTTTCAGCAGCCTATGACTCTGTTACATTCTCTATGAAAATTTTACAAAGCAAACTCAGGTATACTCTAGGCAAGTGTTATAAAACACACACATCACCAACATGGTATTCTTTTGGATCCTTCTCCTTTAAATTGCCACATACTCGATCTGAAATGGGTTCACTATAAAAGAGTTGGACATTCTACTGTAGGTATAATATTCCCATTTTAAGAGGTTGAAAGCTTATGCATGTGATGAGGAGGAACGCCCGTCTAACTCAAAGTCCGTTTTGTTACACAAGTACAGAATTATGAATATTGTTTCTTTCACAGAGAATTTAATAGAGATAGAGACAAGACTATGGAGAAATTAAAGTGCAAATTTTTCTTTAGTGTTTATTTCTAAATTTGGGTTAACTACCTTGGGTAATTGATAAAAAAATTTCCCAACATCCTGTCCACCATTTTACACTGCCTTTTCAAGGTTACAAAAAGATTTCAGGGCTTTTCACCGTAGAAATAAAATACTAACAAGCTTATTCAGTATCACTTTTCTGCAGATTGGATAGCAATACATTATTTGTAAGGCTAGCATAGTTTAAGAAATAATCCTTCCTCTAAACCCTGATGGGAGTTATGTTTGACTAGCTAAGTGTTTGAATACATAAATGCATTCAGCCTTTGGTATTTAAAGTGAGCATCATTAACTCAACATTTCAACTTAAACTTTGCTTAAAAGATAAAGTTTCACCCAAGTGAAATCAATGGGAGGTGTGTGTGAATATATGAGGTTTCAGCGTGGCCCACTGAGGAATTTTGATTAAAACAGACAACCAAATGAAGAAATCATCAAAACAGAGTGATTATTGGTTGAATAAAAGATAACACTAAAATGTCCTGGCAGCTTTTCTACTAAGTCTGAGTCACATATATTTGGGAGCATTTAAGACTCCTTCTTTCATATGCTTAGTGGTTCATTTCACACCAACACATCCAAAAACACAGGACAGGTTCCTGAAATACCAGCTTGTCTATAGTGGGACTTCTATTAAATGATCCAATTTTCCTAGCTTCTCTAGCATATTGATTCTTTCCCCAAATATTCACTAAGTGTTCACTGTTCACATTATTTGCTCAAGAAAGTTTGCCTCTGCTTTTCAAAAAAGACACTAAAGGGAGTAGGTAACAAAATCTTGTACAAATATGGTTTAAGAATTTTACTGAAGTAAAATACAAATCACAGATCCAAATTTCCCATCACCCTTTACTCCACGTGGCATGTAAGCACAGAAGGGAGATGGAACAGGGGGAACCTGCCCCAATCATAATATCACTAAAGAATAAAATTTAGCTTTCTAGACATGGAATCTGATATGCACAGTTGCATGTAGAATCCCTTTGCACTCTAAACATATTAAAGTGTGGACACTAATTTACTATTTTGAATGAAAATTCATGAGCGACTTCCTCAAGAGAAAAGCAGCCTGCCTTTGCCATTAATAAATAAAAAGGAATATGGAGTGTTTTCTCAACTCTCATATATGCCCACATACATGTGAAAACACCTGAGAAGAAGAAAATCAACCCTACAAACTTGTTAATGACTGGCCCCACTTTCTCGTGGACTCACGGGGCGGGGGGGGGGGGGACTGTCAGTAAACAGTGGTTACTGTGGCAAAAGCCACAGGGCAAGACAAAATTCTAATCTCCTAGGTTAGGAAATATCAGTTAGAAATATCAATGTAGATTTCTGGATGTATTTGGAGGATTCTCTTAGGCTGTCAGGAAGTCAAACCTTTATCTAAATTTCCAGATAAATACACTGGACTCAGTTCTAGCCAAAGAGCTGGAAAACATTCTGAAGAATTTAGAATCTGGAGTGATTCAGACACAAATGGAGGGAGAATACAAAGCAAGAGATGATGTCATTTAAAAAAAAGAAAAGGATAAATCTTCCTGTGTTATCATCTGTGTGTTAGAGAGGATTAGATCTACACGTGCTGCTGGCACAGTGGGGTGAGTTGGGCAGCTTCCCCTTTTGTCAAAGGACTGCCCCACCCTAGGCCTCACTGGTTCTCAAAGATTTAATAGGCAATAAAGAGTATGTACTCTTAGGGTTCAGGCAGAAGTAAACAACCTGGAAATTACTCTCTGCCACCTAATCCCTAACAAAAGTCTGGGAGCGTAATTAACATGGAGAGCCCACCTAGAATGGTTTTGTTTGTCTCCTCGGCCAAGGCCGACCTTGCCCAGAGAGAGGTATACTCAGACCACAAGGTTTCAGTTACTCGGAGAACTGCTCTGAGTTACGCTTTGACATCACTTCTTCAGCCAACCCTGAGAATTCCATTTCTCTTGTAGGAACATAGTATCATAGAAGCCTGTCTTCTCCTTAAAGAACTGCAAATTAAACTCCTCAGGTCTCAGTGGCATAAGAAGCTGTGCTTCTCTCAGTATATATTACTTTTACCTTAGGACACCATGCATTTTATGGGAGGAGACTTTTTCTCTTTTCGTTAGTATGGAAAATTGAGAGCCAAATCACAACCCCTCTTGAGGACATGCAGAGAATATGCATTTGTTTTCTTACACATATTTTACTTTTGCTTAACTTACTTCAGTCAAATATTTATCTTATTTTATTGTAAATATTTCTGTAAGTTGACTCAAATCCTTTGTGAAGAAGATGGGGGAAAGAATAAAGGAATAAATTTTAAAGAGAAGAGTTAAGCTCTGCCCATTACAATGAAGTAGCTTAGATTTGTCTTTGGTACCCTTTCACTGTCCCTGCTAGCATCGACTCTTCAATGGGCCTCATCAACTCTCCAAAGCAGTACAAAAATTAAGATGGAAGGGAGATACAAATAAAAATAAAAAATTTTATTTGTTTAACATTGAAGTAATAGTTCCCCAGAAAGTACACTTCTGCCTCTCTGGTTTGCCCTTTGCTGGATCCTGGCACGGCTGGCATTAGATCACTGAAGTGGAAGACTGTCCGGGTCTAAAATTAGTTTAATGTATTTGCACATTAAAAGGGTATGAAACCATGACTCCAGTGAATACATTTCTACTGGTGAGATTTTTTTTAGCCCAGAAAGACCTCCTAATAGTTGCATAGTACCCAGAATATCAGTAATCCAGAAGGTAGCCAGGTACTTCTTGCTCCTTTTGACTGTATGGTGTGTTGTGATTTTAGTATTTAATAACATCAGAGTACAACAGATCAAAACAACAGAGCAAAACAAAACAAAAGCCATGAAATGCACACTGATAGGCTATTCATTAGATTGAGACAGGACAAGAGTCAGAGGAAGAAAGTAGAAATTCATGGTGTAAATAAAGTTTCTTTGGGTTGCCTAGTGATTTTTCTGTGAGAGTATTCTCAACGTTAGCACAAATAAGAGATAGTGCTTCATTTTATGGTTGGTGTGTACCCAAAAGAAGACATTTTATGTAGCAGTATTCCAAAAATTTAGCACAAATTCAAAATGGTCATTCTGTGTGAGAGAAAAAGAGAATATGAGTTCATCTACGTTCATCTACCTGCAAAAGCAATCTTGTTGGCACGGTGCTCAAAAGAAAACCAGGAAGATCACCCACAGCAGTAAAATCCAGGGTGATTATATCCCTTCTCAGGTGGTTAAAATCATTCGGTGTTTCTTATTGCTTAATTAATTTAGAGAATCAAATTTGATCTTTAATCAAACAATAGTTTAAATAGTGATATATTTGCTCTCATTTGTCAAAATCATTTCCCTTTGGTGACGCTTTATACATAGCTGTGCGTGTTTTTTCATAGCAAAAAAAAAAAAAGAAGAGAGGCTTCTTTTTCTGAAGGAAAACAGACTCATCCTTCCTGCTAAACTTAACTTTTTGTCCAATTAAAGTCCATTTAGTACAGCCTGTTGCACTTGGGAATTACCTATATATCCTGTTTGTATCTGGGAGTAACATTTACACCAAAACCATGTATGTGAGGAGTGAATTACTTGTATAATCTTAAATACAGGGCATAAGTCTTGACTATGTCTCCATCTGCAGACATTGCCCTAATTTCCCTGTTGCCAAGGACGCCTGGCATATGGCCAATGAGACTGAGGTATCTTCTAGAACTTTATCACACGAGTAGATGTCCCAAAAAACATGCTTAGTATTCCGTCCTGATCACAGGAAGCAGAGTCAAAAAAGAGCTCCATGCGTCTCTGCTTCAACAACATCAAATTATTACTTATAGTAGCCCTCAATACACACACTCGTACACATACACACCCTCCCTACACAGTTACTGTCTTATAGCTGAAATTCTCACCTTCCTTCTACCCAACCTTTTTCTAATAGCTAATATCTATGCATCTTTTATGAAAGCTCAGATATTCCCTCCCACCATAAATCTCCCTGATTAGGCAGACTTCCTAGGTACCCCCATAATACACTCTACCTTGAATTTTACCCACTGTTGCATAAGGATGTATCCAAGTGTCTTTGTCTTTCTCCCTCACTAGACCCAGGACTTCAGAGACTTAAGTTATTTGTATCTTTTCTATTCCTAGTACCTCATACAACTCCCTGCAACATAGCAGTTGCTCAAAGCATATTTCATTGATTTTTAGATATCTATTACATTATAAGTATTTAAGATATTTTCTTTTCGATTATTGTATTTCTGCATTACAAAAAATATATGGAGCAGGGGGTAGGGAGATGGGCAAAAGAAGTGATGGGGATTGAGAGGTACAAACTTCCAGTTATAAAATTAAGAAGTCATAGAGATGAAAAGTAGAACATATGGAATATGGTCAATAATATTATAATAACATTGTATGGTGACAGAGAGTAACTGCACTTATTATTATGGTGAGCACTGCTCAATGGATAGAACTACTGAATCACTATGTTGTGTACCTGAAACTAATACAGCATTGGATGTCAACTATACTCTGCTAATAAAAAATTTAAGATTTAAGAACATGAAGTAGACTGGGTAACTAGTCCCATTTTACAGACAGAGATATTGCCTCTTGAGGATGTTAAGTGTCCCAATCAAAGTCATACAGCTAAAAAGCAGCAAAGTGCCAGTCTCTAATTTTTAATCTAGGAGATACTCTCTTCCCTTTAAAAAAATTAGATTAGAGGGAATTAATGACTGGCCCTAAAGGTAAATAAGCAATCTGAGGAGTCCTAATTCATTCTATTATCTAGAATCAGAAGCTTTTATCTGTAGTTTTCTTTTTTTTTTAAGATTTTATTTATTTATTTGACAGAGAGAGAGATCACAAGCAGGCAGAGAGGCAGGCAGAGAGGAGTAAGCAGGCTCCCTGCTGAGTGGAGAGCCGGGTGCCAGCCTCCATCATAGAACCCTGAGATCATGACCTGGGCCGAAGGCAGAGGCTTTAACCCACTGAGCCACCCAGGCACTCCTTATCTGTATTTTTTTTTTTTTAATCTGTAGTTTTGAGACAGAAAATAATAGGTGACTGTAGCCCTAAATTCCTGCCAATCAAGTTACCACCTGGAATTCTCAATGATGGAGTTTTTATTTTAGAAGACTTGTTTAATATAGCAGAGAAGATTCCAACTAAAATCAAAATGTTCAGATTATCCATACTTTTTTCAAACAAACATTCCTTAAAGATAATGTCATGTCCGTCTGGGTAGGGGAGTAGTTTACCATAAAGTAAGTTCCTACTTCTCTTAGCCTCTGCTACCCACACTGTCCTTGTTCGTGGTTGAGGAGCCCCAAACATTCCTGAGCTCCAGACCTCCTCCCTGGTCATTTCCACTTGGATGTTCCACAGACCATTTAAAGAGCCATGTCTCAAATACTCAGCTTCTTTCCTCCGCTCCTGCTCCTCCCCTTTCTTCCCCGCTTCAGTGAGTGACATGTCCATCTGTGAGAGGGCACAAGCCTGAATCATGAAAATCCATTCTTCAATTCCCCCTCTTTTAATGCCCCCTACCCACTTGGTGTCCAAGATTTGTTTTCAAGTTTCTTCTTTCAGTTTCCATTGGAAACTTTGAGCTTCCATTGCTATGGTCCTAGCTCAGGCCCCGTTTCTCACTTGGACAACTAGAATAGCATCTTAATGGAGCACTGCCTACTCCTGCCCATGCCGATCTATTCTCCACACCACTGCCAGAATATCATTTCAAAACTGACATGCCGGGTAGTCTTTACGGTTCCTAGAAGTTTGTGCACACTACTACCTCTGTGGGAAGCATTCTCATTGTCTGGCTGTGAGGCATATTCCATGACACTTCTGGAAGATTTTCCTGATTTATATCCATCTGCCACAGTGTCCCATTGCCTCTACATCTCCAATACAGCCTGCACTCAACAGTTGTTCAACAAATATTCATGTTAAATGACTCAAAAGTCATTTGAATCTAAATCCTCCTATTTTCTTTCTCCTCCCTGAATTAGCAATTAGAACATTAGAGTGGCGCCTTTCTCTCTCTTCCTCATTCCCCTCATCTGATGGGTGATTGATTCTTTCTGGCTTTAGTCTCCAACTCAGTCTCCACATTCTCAATTAATTTCTAAACTAAAATCTTAACTGACTAAAGCAGTGTTTCTCAAACAGCAGCATCAGAATCACCTGGAGAGCTCATTAAACAAAGGTTGCCGGTCCCCAGCTCTATACTTTCCAATTTAGTAGGTCTGGAGAGGGACTAAGAATTGGCATTTCACACAAATTCCCAGGAGATACTGATGCTGCCAGTTCAGAGAACACACTTTGAAAACCACTAGTGCAAAGGTTCTCAACTGGAAGTGGGCATTAGAACATATTTATATCTTGGCTCATGCCTGCCTAGTGAATCAGAATTGTTAGTGGGGTGGGGTAGGCGGGCATTTCTCAGCTTAAAGGCTCCTCAGGTGATTCTGATGCACTATCTTGGTTAAGAACCATGAATTCAATGATTAACTCCAGAAGCAGGACTTCACCTTCTTCACAAGCCTTATTTTTCACACACCCTCAACTTTCCATTCTACTTCTGGTCAGATGGAACCACCAGGCACCTAATTATTCCAGACTTTTGATCCCTCTCTCTGAGCCCCAGATCACTTTTAGCTACTCATTTATGCATCCATTCACTGAGCATCCAGCACACACCAAGCACCAGACACAGGGCAGAGTGTGGTGAGCATGACACATGCAACTTGGCCTCATGGAGCCCACCCTGTTGCTCTGAGCACCTCTAGCACCCTCTGCTTCCCCTTAAATCTCATTTCCCAGGTAAATACTGGCTTACTGTCACTGTAAATTTCATGAAGCAGGGACCATGGTCTGTCTTTGGAGGTGCTCAATAAACATTTGTCCAGATTAAACTGAAAAGCTCTTCCCCTGACCCAGCCTTCTTTCTTTGTTTTTATTTGAGTAAAGCTGACACACTATATTACATTAGTTTCAGGCATACAACTTAGTGATTGGACAGGTTTGTATGTAATGCCATATTCACCATAAGTATAGCTACCATCTGTCCCATTACATCACTATTATAATATCATTGACTGTATTCCTTATGTTCTGCTTTTTATTCTTGTTACTTATTCCATCACTGGAGACCTCCCTTTCCCCTTCACCCATTTTGCTCACTCCCTACCCCTTCCCCTCTGTCAGCCATCAGCTCATTCTCTGTAGTTATCATTCTGATTCTGCTTTTTTGTTTGTTCATATTTTTTTTAGATTCCATTTAGGAGTGGAATCTTATGGTATTTGTCTTTCTCAGTCTGATTTATTTCACTTAGCTAATACCTTCTAGGTCAATCCATGTTGCTTTAGATGGTATGATCACATCCTTTTTCATGGCTGTGTAATATTCCATTGTGTACATATGCCACATTTTCCTTATCCATTCATCTACCGATAGACATTTAGGTTACTTCTATGCCTTGGCTATTGTAAATCATGCTGTATTACACATAGGTAATTAATATAATTACCTTTTCAATAAATGGTGCTGGGAAAACCAGAGAGCTAGATGTAAAAAAATAAAACTGGACTATTCCCTTTTTTTTTGAGAGAGAGAGAGAGAGACAGTGTGAAATGGGGGGCAGGGGGCAGAGGAAGAGAGAGACTCTTAAGCAGGCTCTATGCCCAGTGCAGAGCCCTGGGGCTTGATCTCACAACCCTAAGATCATGATCTAAGCCAAAATCAAGAGTCAGAGGCTTAACCAATTGAGCCACCCAGGCGCCCAAAAACTGGACTATTTTCCAACAGCATACACAAAAATGAATTCAAAATGGATTAAAGACCTAAATAAATGTCAGACCTGAAACCATACAAATCTTAAACCCCGGCAGTAATTTCTCTGACATCAGCTCTAGTAACATATTTCTAGACACATCTCCTAAGGCAAGGGAAACAAAGGTGAAAATAAACTACTGGAACTACATCCAAATAAAAAGCTTTTGCAGAGCAAAGGAAACCATCAGTGAAACAAAAAGACAGCCTACATAATAGGAGAAGATATCTGCAAATTATCTATTTGATAAAAAGTTAATATCTCAAGTATATAAGGAACTTATACAACTCAACCAAAAAACCAAATAATCCAATTAAAAAAAAATGGGCAGAGAGCACTTAGATACTTTTCCAAAGAAGACATACAGATAGCTGAACAGACACCTGAAAAGAAGCTCAACATCACTGACCAAGCCTTCTTTCAAAAATCGTCCATATTCCTCTCTCTGTTGTCTCTCCTGATCTGCTCCAAGTCTCCCCACCTCAGTCAGAATTGAGCTCTGCCTTCCAGGAGCTACAGGCCTTACCCAATAAAGACTTCTAACTTAACACTTGTGATCCTTTAGTCTATGTTGCTTACAAACTGGCACCTCCTGCCAAACTGTGAGCCTCTCTCTCTTTTTGGCCTTTAACCTCTATACTTTCTAGCAGTAATATTTGGCAAATTAATGAAGTTGACCTTGTTTTCACTTAAGCTTAGTTTCCATGATTTTGCCCACACTTCCTTGTGGCTTTAATGAAATCTCCCTAAGACTCTTCAATTTCTCCAGAGTAGAAGAATCCCATAATTTAATTTCATACACTATGGAATATGCACAACATAGGATTCAGAAGAAAAAGTGTTTATCAAGAGTCTGAATGAAATCCTCAGAGAGAAGGCAAAGCATGCCTTGATGAACTGTCCACTCAGCACTGAGGTCTTAGGTGCAACTTAAACAATCATCCTGGGCGTGCCAGTCACCTAGTCTTTTTGCCTTCAAGTTCTATCATTTATAAACTGAACAAAAGACATGGTTTGTGATCGACAGTAAGTCTTGACAGCAAGTAGGATGCTACTTAATGAATTAAACAGCATCTCTGGAATTCATTTAAAAAATGAAATCAGACAACCTCTTGATAGAAAGAGGCATCAGGAAAAGAGATGGGTATACTTTACAAAATATACAAAAGGTTATGTGTTCTTGACAGACTGCTCAGGCCATCGTGCCACTCACACAGTAGGCCTTCAGGGAACATTTACTGGGTGAAAGAAACAAAACAGTCTGTAAGTGCTTTCCTTTAAATTGGCAGGCATGAAAAGCGCCAATCTGCTCCCATAAAGACTCATCAGTGACTCATACCTTGCATGCCCCTCCTGGAAGCCAGTTTCCCACTTTGTGATGTGGGAGCCAGAGCCAAATGTCTCCCATAGGAGAGACTAGTGCTCACACAGCCTCACATACACTCAGAGAGATCAGTCCGCCATACATCTTCATGATGGTTAAACACACAGTTCGTAGTTGTATATAAGCTCTGTTCTATCGCCTTGATACCCAACTTTTCATCAAGCCAGAGAGATTAAAATTCATTTTTAAGCAATACTGTGGTTATGTAAGCTTCGTAGAAATTGAGATCACATTCTATCTAGCATCTGAGTCTTCCCTGGAGTAGCTTATACATTTTTTCAACCACATATTCTTGGTATGTATGTAGACATGGGGAGGAAATAAAAATATATGCACTGTATCACTGGTTTAATTTTCTCTTTGGTGGATTAGATGTCTGTATATGGAATGAAGACCCTAGAAAGCCCACACTATTCCCACAGTTGCTTATTGGAAACAATGCTCATTCCATGCAACAAAAGGAACGGTTAATGAAGTTTATGTATCATTGGAGCAGATAATTTTACAAGGCTGTGTTCTTAAGGCTCCAGAGTTAAGGATTTGACTGTGGGAGCAGGGAGTCTTAGGGGCAGGACTCCCCAGATAACCTCACCCACATGCATTCCTCCAACAATGCTCTTCTGTATATCAACAGAAAATAGAAAGGAGTATATGGTTTTTGTCCTTAGTATTAAATAGCTGCCTTTCTTCAGCACACTCTTAAATTTCTGCACAATGCACAGGCTTCAGCACCCCAAGGAGCACAAACAAAGGATATCGGGCAAGTTCACCTACTCCCACTTCACAGAACAATGCTTGTTGTTAACTAAGCAATTCCCAGGGCAAACTATGATTTGTGGAGCCCAGAGTAAGTACTCAGGTTGGGTCCTTGGAATCTGAGGTCAGAAGCACGTGGTGCCCGCTCAGTCCTCAGGGCTTTTAGAAAACATGAGAATGTGACCTAAAGTTTGTGCTTACATCTACACCAAAAACTATTTAGGCATTGAGAGAAATTAAAGCATATTAAAGCCTCAAAACAGCTTATTGTTAATGCTCCAAGATTTAACCTTTTCTTTCTTAATTTGCTGCCATGCTTTCCTTTTTATGAGTTCTTAGGAATGCCTCCTGAATCACATAAGATAAATCAAATATATACATAACAAGTCTATGTATAAAATAACCCTGCTAGAGCTGCAAATTATATGGGTTTGAAAATTTGAAATTTGGAAAATTTGAAAAGTTTACTGCCATTTCCTAAATAGAATTATGACTCTATCCTTTCTCTGGATTCATAGACCCTGGGTTGGATCACAAGACAGAATTTATAATCAGTACTTAATTTATCCCCAAATATCTGTAAGCCCTTAAAATACAAATGCAAACAAGTGCATGAGAAAATTTCTTTCCTCCTGACTTTTCAGGGAATATTTTGGCTACAGTCACACCCCGTAGGTTTATATGACGTTTATTAACATGTAATGGAACTTGGGGAAATAGTTTCTCCCCCTAGCTGTCTGGCTCATGTATAAAACTGAAATAGGTTACTGTTTCCGTTTTTATGAGTATACTATTATTAAGTCGTTAAAATAATGAAATAATTAAATTTAATTAGTACTCTTTTACTCTTTAATAATTACCTATAAAATAATAGAACTCAGCCAGAAAAGACAAAAAAAGAAGAAACTATATATATATACACACATAATATTTGCATAACTTTAAAGCCATTTGGAAATATCTGAATGCATGAGTTAATTATCTAACAGTATGGCGAATTAGTATAAGGTAAATACAGCCAGATGTCTCAGGCTGAATGAAATTGGTGGGTCACTGAAGTCGTTCAGTCCTTTCACTTACCATAGGCTACGCTAGTGCTGGTCTCCTATTCCAACTGACTTTATGTGAAGCCAACAAGCTGACCCAGGGTCTCTAAAGAATTATTAAATATCTATGTTGTCAGAAAAATTGTATTCTACCAAATTTCCAGTGAGCTTTTGATATTTAAAGGTCCTCGGATAGACTTTAAAATAAATGGCAAGGTTTAAAAAGCAGGGAAATACAGAAAAAAAGATTTATGAAGAAGGAAGACCAACACCATAGGCACAGTGTAGTCCCACAAACACTCCTACCATCTCTGCTTTGAAACAGAGACTCGAAACTTCTAAGAAGGCTGATTTGAAAAAAAGTACCACCAAGTTAGAACGTTCTGGGCTGATAAAGTCCACAGTCTTCCGTTTCCGCACAAATGCAACAGAACATACATGCCTACTCTCCCGAGCCTGTCCTGGTCTGTGTGCTCAGGAGGAAATGCCAGCTGCACACCGACCAGTGGTGGATCATTGAAAAAGTAGAGATTAGTGACAGTCAAACAACAAAAAAGAATAGCTCCCTACCCATTGCCTCCCACTGAATGAACTTTCGACATATCAGCAAATTCTTCTTTCCTCTTGCTGCTGCTGGTGTACTGCTCACTGTAGAGCTTGAGGGACATCTGCTCAACAGCATCTCTTTGTGCTTCCAGGTAGCATAGTTGAACCTCAGCCTGGGGAGAGAAACAAAGAGGAACTGCTATGTTAATCCAGAAGGAATGCATTTCAAGTGAGGTGTAACAACTCAAAGAATGGGAATTGTTCACATCATTATACTGCTCCTTTTCAGGCTGGATTTAATGGAATCAGCTGGGTATATTACAGAATTATATTTTAGATCTGAATCGTATAAGTTCCTCCTTAAAATACGACCCAAATAAATGAACTCTCAGAAGACTCAGTAAATATCACCAAATGTCCCTGAGATCATAATACTGTATGATGAGATTTTACATAAAAATTCCGTGAAATTCCTTAATAATATTCTTTATCATACTGCCACATATGTAACATTTATTTTTAAAAGATCTCCCTCCAACCCATACTTTTACATGGACACATATTCTGAACGTTTCCCATTACCTTCCCTAAGAAGAATAAAAAGCCTAGTACCAATTCTAATACATCTTCAGTAGTGACAACAGACTTCCTTTATTACATTGTTTGGGTCCTCTGTATTATTATCTTAATTTAAAAACAGAAGGAGTAGTGATTTTGCTATGTTAGTTTGAATTGTTACATCTTTCAGAGTTACTTGGGGCTTACTGTAGTAAAGAGAGGTAGTAAGTTCACCATGCTGTTTTCTATCAAACCAAGGCCAAAAGAATGCTGAATAATATTTGGCATGGAAATGTATTGAATAGATGCTTTATTTATTGCAGCTGTTATGATCCCTGTGGCTTTAGGGCTCCCCAGAATACCAGATGAGACCTGGAATGCTTGCCCATGGTAACGGGAAAGGAGAAATGCTGAGTTTGTGTGCACTGTGGACCAAAGGAACTCTTCTTTCTTTTGGCCCTACTTCACTAAATCCAAGCACGTCTGTTCACATTTCTGATAAGCCTTAAAACTGCTACTTCTTTCTAATTTAATTACATACTGTGTTAAAAAACAGTTCTGGGTGAGCTGTTGGGTAGTTGCCAGAATTCTAACGTTTAAGAAAAACCAAGTCAGACATGACCTTCTGCTTTTTGTGAGCCAACCAAGGCCTTTTGCTTGATCTCTGGCTTTATAGACTTGACCATGGAAGAGAAAAAAACCCGCAAAAAGCAGTGTTATAATACGGCAGCTGCTTAAAAGAGCAAATCAGGACTCTGTAAATGAAAAGGGTGGTTTATGAAATATAAGATCTCAAGCCATCCTGGAGTTCCTACACATTGCTGCTTTCTATAAGCAGTTAATTATGAATGCTGTAGACCGTGGAGGAGGAACTTTTAAAAAATACGAAAATTACTATATTCTTATCATTGAAGTTTCAGAAGTCAGTTAAGAACTATAATCTGTATTTGGTTGACGTGAATTTTTCTTGCCTAAACTAACTGGCAACTAATAGTTAAAGAATTGAAAAACAATAATCCTCCCAAATGCTAGCCCTTTTCTACTTTTTCCTTCAAGACTGTACAGATAATGAGGAGATCATCCCACATCAAGTAATCTATTGAAAACCCCATTCAAATAGTGTCTCTCCACCATTAAGTGCCAAGAGCCATGTCTGATTGCTAGAGGTTCTCATTAGTTTTTAACCATCCTAAGGCAACAAGCTGGACCACTCCTTGTTCTGGATAATGATCTCACAAATGTGTGCCACTGGTCACAAAAAGAGTCATCAAAAGTGAGGTCAACTTAATGTAGATATCATTACTAGGGAAAAATAATTGGAACTCATCCTTTTGAGATCCTTCGCCATTTTTGTGTGCAAAGGTACACAACTCTCAAATGACAGGAATACATGGAAAAGAGTCCAGAGAACAATGCTCAGAGCAACTTGAAAGATAGTCACCTTATGAAAATGACTGAAATGTTGCAATGTAAGACTTTTGTTGCACAATATCTCACAGGCATTTGACATAGGAAACTTCCCTGCACTAACAAAGAGATGAATTAGATGGTCCAAGTCTTTTCTATCCAGCTCTACTTCTCTCTCTAAATTCAGTGATTCATTCCTAAATGTGATGATAAAAATAGAACCAAAGTAGCTCCTTCTGCTAAGGTTGAATGGCTTTGCCAGTCTAAATCTTTCTGCAGACGGTTAAATTTTTCTCATACTATCTCTTAGTCTGAAGATAAATTTTTAGGAGGAAGATCTGAAGAAAATACACTTCTTAAAAAAAATAGCAAAGCTGGATCTCTGGTTAAAAGAATTTTATTTACTAGCACTTATGATAGTAGACACTTTTGGACTATATTTTACAATTTAGCTCAGTTTGATTAAATAACATTACTGATGTGTTATGAACAGAACTGGCAACTTACGAATTAAGGAAAATAAAAAGGAACAGGAGAGAATAGATTCAGTGACAGATCAACCTGTTACTTCCTGGTCAGAGAGGCCCATGGTGCCATCAGTGGGAGTAGGTATATAAAAAGAGCACTATGGATGGATGAAACAAGATGAGCTGGGTTCGAGTCTTTTGGTTTGAGGGACTGGTGGGACACCACAATGAGATGTTCAGTAAGTAAGCAAGTGGAAATATTAAGTCTGATATATAAACCTAGAAGCAACAGTTGACATTAGGAGATGAAATGAGAATGCCATGGGAGAGTGTATATGATGACAGAAAGAGAATCATTCTCACTTACTCTACTCCAAGGTCTGCACTGGCTGACCTAATGTGATGGATTCTCTATCATTCTCCCTCTTTTCTTCTCTACCAAGCCCAAATGTGTTTTACTGATGGTTCATTGATTGATTTCTGAATCATAGCTGAGGTCACTAGTTGTTGTTGCTTCAGGGCTTAATTCTAGAATACTTATCTTTATTTATATTATTTTTCCATGGCTTTCAATGCAGTCTATATAATAATGGCTTTCAATCTTCTCTGAGTTCCACACTTATGTATCTAACCAACCACCTAACACTGTTACTTGGATTTATTTTATGCAGAAGAATTCAAAATAGAACTCTCCATTCTCATCCTCACCACTCACTCCAGGATTTTCTCTACTTAGGTCTTCCCTTTCAAGCAAATGGCAACATGTGTTGCTCAGGTCAGAAAACTGAAAGTCTCCTTACCTCCTCCCTTTCTTATTTCCCACAGCCATTTACCCTCCAAATTCCATTGATTCCTCTCCCAAAATGTTTCTCCAATCTGCATTCTTACCAGCCTTGTCCAAGTCTTCATTTCCTCTCCTCTACAGTACAGCAGTTATCTTCTAACATGCATCTCTCCTCATCCAATCCTGATCCTCCAACCTTCCTTTACAGTGGCCACAGTGGTTTTTATAAAATATAAGTTGGTTTCATACTACATTCAGATAAAAACAAAGCAAAACAAAACCAAATAAAACAAAACCCCAAAACTTCCATGCCCCAAGAAATGTGGTTCTTGCCTACCTCAGATATCATTTTTACTTGCCTCTCTCTTAATTCACCATGCCCCTATCAAAAAGGGGCCTATTTCAGTTCTTTAAACAGCTCTTTCCTATCTCGGGACCTTTGCACATATTGTCCTCTTTCTCTGAAACATTCTCTAATGTCTTCATATTTTTCAGCTCTCTTTTGACATTTTATCTCTCAGAGAGGCCTTCCCTGACTACCCTATCAAAGGTGGATTCACTCTATTCTTTTCTTTTTGGAACAATGTTAATTTTCTTCCCAGAACATAACACAATTTAAAATTCTTGTAGTTACTCATTTTTGCTTTTTCTGTCTCTGTCTCCAGACTCCAAGCTCCATAACAAGGCTATGTCTAGCTCCTTTGCTATTGTGTATTCCCCACACCTTGGCAGTATCTGGAACATGAGAGGGGTTCAGGAAATAACTGTTGAATAATTGAACATTCATATATCCATTTATTTATTATTATCCATTTATTACTCATATGTTCATTGGGCCTTCATCATGTGTCAGGAACTGCAGCAGGGACTGTGGGTACAAAGAAGAACAAAACAAGAAGGGACTACTTTTCCCAAGGGACTACAGTATAGTGGAGGAAAGAGTTATGCCAACAGATCACTACAAGTATGCCAAGTGGAATGAATGTGGGAGAGGATGGGAATTAAAAAAATAATTGTCTGAAAATGAGGAATAGGCAATAAAAGCTTGAGAGAGGTGGCATCTGAACTAGATGTGGGAGTCTGGGTATGATATTGTCAGGTGGAGAAGCAGATAGATATCTTTATAGGCAGAGTAACTTATCTCTTCAAAGGCCTCGAGTCATGAAAGGATGTGCCATGTTCAGAGAATGGTGCCTGGAGCTTTGGGGCATTTGGATGAAGAGTCTAACAGTGAAGGGGACAGGCTGTAGAGGATATCAGGTTAGGGAATTTGGATGCTATCCAACAACACACCAGCAGAAGGTGTCATTGTTTCTGTGATGACCGTCATCTTTTTCCTTCTCTCTTTTTCAGTCATGGCAAGAGACTCATCTGATGGGTTAGTCCAAATATGCTCATAAAACACCTACCTCCAGATATACTTTGAGAATACTTCATTGAGAAGGGAAGCAAATTTCCATCAGGCCAGTGTCTCAAATAAATGCCTAAGAAGTTCTAGTAACTTGTACCTCTAGTAAACTTTTAACATAATGTTATTAACTGAGTATCCCCTCCCTCCCAACTCATATGTTAAAGCCCTAACCGGCAATTTGACCATATTTGAAGACATAAAGACATGAAGACCTTGGAGACAGGGTCTTTAAGGAGGGAATTAAGATTAAATGAGGTCACAAGGATGGGGCCCTAATCCAATAGGAATGGTGTGTTTATAAGAAGATGAAGATCATCACACAGAGAAAAGGCCATGTGAGGTCACATCGAGAAGGTGGACATCTCCAAGTCAAGGAGTGATAGTTCACCAAAAACCAAACCTGCCAACATCTTGATCTGGGATTTTCAGCCTCCAAAACTATAAGAAGTAAATTCCTGTTGTTTAAGCCACCCGGTCTGTGGTATTTTGTTATTGCCATCCCAGCAGACTAATACACATAATAAAGTTAGAAACACTGCCTTCTCATCTGAGGTTGAGTATTATTCCTTCTCTGCTTATCATTAATAGCATGTTTCCCCCTTTATTTTATAAGCACCTAGAGCCTAAGTCACTAGGGATACTCCTCTTTAGATTCAAACTATAAATTAATAACTTAATCAGAACATAAGACACAGTGTGCTAAAATATTTCATTTAAATTTGGCTTTGTATGTGGTGATCCAAATTCAATAACTTTTGGGGGGCCTGAATAATTACTCAACCATATACTTTCCCCTAATGTACCTAATAACAAAATGGTTAACCCATGACAAATTTGGGGGGTTAAATTTCCTAACAATCTTGAGGGATTAAATACATAATCACTTTTATAATCACATATAGACATAGCCCTTACCCTTGTCCTTAAAAAGCACTGGTTTAGTTAATAAATGTCAATTGTTTCATCATCACTGCATGTCCCAGCATCCTTTGCTGGGTTAAGTATCCTGAGAACATTAATATTAATTTCATTCTTTCTTAACTCATGCTGTTAAAAGTCTGTCTGCTGATTCACACTGTACTTCATGCTTCCCACCACAGCCACCTGCCTACTTGCCTCTGGGTCCACATCCATCCTGTTTCTGTTGAAACATTCCATATCTCTATCTAAGATCAACCTTCACCTGTGCACCAGACCTCCACTTAGCTATATAAAGATAATCACCTCTGCAGTAAATTGCCCTTCTTTCCTGCATTAAGTTTTTTCTCTCCTCTGTATTATTTTCATCAGCATAAGCGCATCAGCTTTTCTCTTGGTAAGAACAAAAAAAAAGGATAAATAATCCCCAGACACCAATTGACACTAATCTATCCTCTGGCTAAAGCCCCATATCTCTATTCTCTGTTACAGCAAAATCACTTTTACATACCCTCTCTATATTCACTGTGTCCAATTCCTCTCCAATTTTCTCTTGAATACAGTCCAGTCAGGCTTTTGGCCACATTCCCCACGCCAACAGTCAGGGCTCAATTCTCAACCTATGCTGACCTGCTCCGGCAGGGTTAGGAGGCGCGCTCTAGGGGCACCTGACCTTGTTTGCAAGACAGCTCAGTCCCTAACCTCCCTCAGGTCTTCACAGAAATGTCATCTTCTCATTCAGGTCTTCTCTGATCTCCTGCTTAAAAATTCAACTCCTAGCCACCCCTGTGCAATTCCTATACTCCTTCACACACATTTACCGATTTTCGTCAAACCATGTTGTTATTTTGTATTGCCTATCTTCTCCCAGTGGATTGGAAGCCTCGTGAGGGCAGAGACTTTCGTCTATGTGTGTGTTGCTATATCAACAGCACCCACAGAGTACAGGGTATAGGACAGGCACGCTATAAAAACGGGTTGAAAAAATTCTACTATGTTTGAAAATCTGAAATGGTTTAAAATGTACAAAGAAATAAAACAGATCGGAGGCTGCAGCAGCCTCAGCTTGATTTCTGAAATCGTGGGCTTCGTTCTCACTTAGAAAGGAGACTACTTTTTCTTTGACAAAGGAAAATTACTGAAATATGAACTTGTTTTCTTTTCTCTAGGAAAAAAAAAGAGAAAAGCTTCTTTGATTCAAGAATCGCTTGATAATGTTTTATTCCACTAACAGAGTGATCATATATGTCATAAATCATACTAGAAACTATCCAGGATAGTTACACACATACAGAATGAAAACTTTAGCTATTGTCTTCATGTGGTAATCTTCACAATGTGTTTCCAAACAAGTTTTAAGTCTTGTGAGTAGGAACTTGTTTTAGCTTAATAAAATGTGATTTCTCATTTAAAAACAAAAGAGTAAGCTTTTGGAGGAGACATTAACAATGCCACAGTTTGTTTTTGGAAGAGTCTACAGTTACTCAGGAAAATCCTTTATACAATGAAGGGGTTGAGAGAGAGAGAGAAGACAGTACTTTTTCTGCCAATAACTTTGTCATTCAGAAATACATTCCTACTTTTACGACATAGACTTTTCTTAACCTTCGATGTAGTATCTCTAAGCACATGCCTTTTTCTCTTCCTTATATATTTACTATGACTTCTCTTTTTCCTCTCCCTTGTATCCTGCTCATGCAACTGGCCCAGATTGCCCCTTCTTCTGAAAGCACTTACAGGTCTCAAGATCCCATGAGCCCTGACAAGGACTTACAAGGAGGGATGAGAATCTACACATGTAAATCTCCATGATTTGTTTGGTAGAGCTCTCCATACTCCAGGATTTAGAGCTATCACCTTTACAGTGCTACTGGTTTTCTTTCCCCCCTCAAGAGCCTGGTTTTTGGTGCATTTTTGCCTTTGTCTTTATTGTATATGGTTCATAATTTCCTAAAATAACTTATCCTTGGGACTGAATTCAAAGTGCATCTCCTTTAAGGAGGGTTTGACATAACAGTACAGAAGAGTCCTGAACTCACCTCCTCCCATGAACACAACAAATATACAGCTACATATGGAACAATTCCATCTGAAAAGAACCTGAAAGCTAACTGAACAGCACTTCCACAGCAAAGGATAGAAGGGCCACTTTGAGAGGGATACGACAGACAGAGACACAGTCTAGAAAGAAATCTCACCTCAGGTGTCATTGATGAAGGATAACTAGAAGGCAGGCAGGCAGGAACAAGTCCCCCTTCCCCCACCCCAACCTCCCACAGCCCTAAGAGGAGATCACTCTTAAAAGGATTTTATGCCACGGTGGAACTAGCCTTCCACCCTTTCCCATGTGATAGATAGATGACAAAAACAGGCACAGGGAGGGTTAATCAGATTAAAATAGCTCACCCACAAGCCTACAAAAACCCCTAAAGCCCATAAAACCTCTAGGGTCCCCTTCCTCCTCAGGAACTTTGTACTAAATACTTTGCTATCGCTTAATAAACCTTGCGTTGCTGCCCACCACTCTGTCTGGTCTTCCTCTTCTTCTTCAAAGCAGCATGACCAAGAACAGCAGGCACTGACAGTGGAAAAAATCCTGTAACACCATGAGCTACAGTTAAGAGAGATCTCATAATATGAAACTTATCCCTCAGGAGCAAGGGGTTTTGACATCCCACCCATTGGGAACTGCAATAGAAAGATGAACCCCTAAAGTGTCGGGTCTTGAAAACCAATGGGACTTACTTCTAGGAGAACTATAGGGCTATAGGGAATGTAAAATATACTCTTAAAAGGCTCACACACAGACTCAGTAGCCTAGGGACCCAGCACAAAATCTACAGTTGAAAGGCACCTAGACCATAAGTGAAGGAAACTCATTTGTTAATATTAAAGTGTCTGCCAGAAAGGCAAGAAGCTGTTGGAATTCTCTCTGAGGACAAAAGCACTAGTGGGAGACATTTCTGCCTTCTGCTTTTGTCTTACTGGTGTTGGCCCTGTGGAGGAAATTTCACATCACCTCCTAGCCTGCTAGCTCTGCTAGGAGTGCTCACCCTCAGCAGCTGCAGCCATGACTAGGCTAGCTGAAAAGACTGCCCCCACATACCACAGCCATGAGCCCTCAGGCATTAGCAGGGCTGGCTAGTGCTCTCCATCATGTCTTCAAGCCTCACTCCATCCCACCATATCTGAAGGGAACATGAAACCCACACAGGGGTGGCTCTTTGAGTATCTGGCTTTGGTGGCCAAGGGGAATGTATTTCTGGTTCCCATACATCTGAGACAATTGAAGAGATAGTCTCTGGCAGACTACCACCCCCAGGGCACTACATAAACACCAGACTAAAATACACCTCCAGTTTTCATGTAAAAAAAGGCCTGTCTTCTTGTCCTGGAGCTTCAGGCCTGAGGGGCAGACTTCAGGTTTGCCATACATCCTGGCTACAGAGGTACCGCCAGGGAACATGGGTGGAAATACACAATAACTGCATCTTCCTTCGGTCTCACCAAAGCTTGCTGATACCTCCTAGAAAGGTATATACACATATATCTTATGCACATATCTTATATACATATCTACAGCCATGATACTTGCAACTGTTGCCCAAAGGATACTTCCAGATCTCCTGGTCTAGAAATCAGCAGAGTTTATGATTGCAGACCCATAAGACTGGAGATATTTAAAAATCTTAAAAGATGCTGCCTGAAGTTCTGGCTTACTATTACTCTAAAACTAGGCACTGTCTTAGATCACTTCCTTTGGAACACTGAGAGGTTTTGGCACACCCTCAATAGTAGGGAACTATCAACAACAAATCAGGCTACTTAGATAATCACAAAGGTCTAAGAAACAAAACTAGAGTGAGGTTGAACGATAAGGTTTATCACCTATACAGGGCCATTCCCTCAAGACTCGGGGAGGTGGCTGTTTCATCTAATACACAGAAACAAACATAGAGAGTCAAGCAAAATGAAGGGACGTGGAAATATGTTCCAAATTAAAGAACAAGATAAAACCTCAGAAAAATACCTTAATTAAATGGAGATAAGTAATCTACCTGATAAAAAGCTCAAAGTAATGGTCATAAAGATGTTTAATGAACTTGGGAGAATGGATGAACACAGTAAGAATTTCAACAGAGATGGAAAACATAAGAAAGTACCAAACAGAATTCATAGAGCTCAATAATAACATAGCTGAACTAAAAAATACACCAGATGAGTTTAACATTAGACTAAAAGAACTAGAAGAAAGGATCAGTGACCTGGAAGACAGGGCAGTAGAACTCACCCAAATAGAAGGGCAAAAAGAAAAAAAAGAATTTTAAAAAGTGAAGATAGCTTAAGGGAACTGTGCGACAACATCAAAAGGAATAGAATCCAAATTATAGATGGAGAAGAGAGAGAGAAGAGGGTAAGAAAGTTATTTGAAGAAATACTGGCTGAAAAAATCGCTAAATTAAAGAAGGAAATAGACATTCAGGTCCAGGAAGCACAGGGAGTTCCAAATAAGATGAACCAAAAAGATTTACACAAAGACAGACTGAAATTAAAAATGCCAAAAGTTAAAGATAAAGAGACAATATTTAAAAGCAACAGGAGAAAAAAAACTTGCTACATACAAGGGAGGCTTCATAAGGCTATGAGCTGATTTTTAGCCAAAAATTGCAGGCCAGAAAGGAGTGGCACGATACAGTCAAACAGCTAAAAGGAAAAAACTTCAAACCAAGAATACTCTACCTGGCAAGGCTATCATTCAGAATTAAAGGAAAAATAAGAAGTTTTTCAGACAAGCAGAACTAAAGTAGTTTATTACCACTATTTTGGCCTTACAAGTAATATTAAAGGGACTTCTTTAAGATGAAAAGAAAAGGCACTAACTAGTAACAAGAAAACATGTGTAAGTAAAACTTCCATCGAAGAAAGCACATATATTGTAAAGGTAGTAGATTACCACTTAGAAAGCTATTAAGAAGGCTAAAACACAAAAGTAGTAAAATTAACTATAACCATAATAATTAGTTAAGGGATACACAAAATAATGTAAACTACTACATCAAAAACAGAACACATTGAGGAAGGGAGTGAAAATGTAGACTTGTCAGAATGTGCTCAAACTTAAGATGCAATCAACTTAAAATTGACTGTTATATACATAGGAAATTACATGTGAATCTCATGATAACTATAAAGCCAAAATCTACGATACACAAAAGATAATGAGAAAAGAATCTAATCTATACATCACATTAAAGAAAATCACCAAACCACAATAGAAGAAAGGAACAGAGAGGAACTACAAAATTGAGAAAATGGCAATACATACATGATAATTATCTTAATTATCTTTAATATAAGTGGATTAAATTTCCCAATAAAGACAAAGAGTAGTTAAATGAATAAAAAGAACACAATATGTTGTCTATAAGACACTCACTTTAGATAAGGATATACACAGACAGAAACTAAAGGGCTGAAAAAAGATATTCCATGCAAATAGAAATAAAAAGAAAGATGATGCCACCATAACTATATCAGAAAAAATAGATTTTAAATAAAAGATAGTAAAAGGCAAAGAAGGCCATTACATAGTGACAAAGGGCCAATCTAAAAACAGGATATAATATTTGTATATATTTATGCACCCAGCATAGGAGCTCCTAAATATATAAAGCAAATATTAAAAGACCTAAAGAAAGAAATGGACAACAATAAAATAATAGTACCACTTACAGCAATGGGCAGATGAGCCAGAAAGAAATATCAGCCTTAAATGACACATTAGACCATATGGACTTAATAGATATATACAGAATATTCCATCCAAAAGCAGAATACACACGCTTTTTTGAGAGTACATGGAACATTCTCCAGGAGAATTCATATGGTAAGCCATAAAACAAGTCTCAACAAATTTAAGAAAACTGAAATCATATCAAGTACCTTTTCTGACCATAATAGTATGAAAATAGAAATCAATTACAGGAAGAAAATAGAAAAATCACAAATATATAAAGATCAAGCAACATTCTACTGAACAACCAATGGGTCAACCAAAAAAATCGAAGAAGTAAAAAAAAAAACCTGGAGGCAAATAAAAATGGAAACACAACAGGGAGCATCTGGGTGGCTCAGTCATTAGGCATCTGCTTTAGGCTCAGGTCATGATCCTGGAGTCGGGATTGAGCCCCACATCGGGCTCCCTGCTCAGCGGGAAGCCTACTTCTCCCCCTCTCATTCCCCTTGCTTGTGTTCCCTCTCCAGCTGTGTTTCTCTCTGTCGAATAAATTTTAAAAAATCTTAAAAAAAAAAAAACAGAACAACAACAACAAACAAGAATCAAAGTTAACACAAGGAAAAAATAATAAAGATTAGAGTAGAAATAAATGGAATAGGGACTAAAAAGCAGAAAATATCAATGAAACTAAGAAATGGCTCTTGGAAAAGATAAACAAAAATGACAAACAGACTCAACAAGGAAAAAGAAAGAGGGTTCAAATAAATAAAATCAGAAATGAAACTTTTTCCAAATTCAGAAGTTACATCTGATACTACATAAACACAAAGTATTAAAAGAGACTACCACATACAACTATCCAACAATAAATCTGACAACCTAGAAGGGATGGATGAATTCCTAGAAATAGACAATTTTCCAAGATTGAGCCATGAAAATTAGAAAATCTAGATAGATCTTACACCAGAACGGCCAAAATTAGTAGGACAGGAAACAACAAGTGTTGGAGAGGATGTGGAGAAAGGGGTACCCTCTTAGACTGTTGGTGGGAATGCAACATGGTGCAGCATACATGTTTGGAAAACAGTATGGAGATTCCTGAAAAAATTAAAAATAGAGCTACCCTATAACCCTGCAACTGCATTGTTGGGATTTACCCCAAAGATACAGATGTAGTACAAAGAAGGGCCATATGTACCCCAATGTTCCTAGAAGCAATGGCCACAATCGCCAAACTGTGGAAAGAGCCAAGATGCCCTTCAACAGACAAATGGATAAAGAAGCATTGGTCCATATGTACAATGGAATATTACACCTCCATCAAAAAGGATGAATACCCAACTTTTGTAGCAACATGGATGGGACTGGAGGAGATTATACTGAGTGAAATAAGCCAAGCAGAGAAAGTTAAGTTTCATATGGTTTCACTTACTTGTGGTGCATGGGGAGTAACATGGAGGACAGTAAGAATAGGAAAGGAAATGTGAACTGGGGTAAATCAGAGAGGGAGATGAAGCATGAGAGACTTTGGACTCTGAGAAACAAACAGAGTTTTGGAGAAGAAGTGGATGGGGAGATGAGTAAAACTGGTCGGGGTATTAAGGAGGGTATGTATTGCACGGAGCACTGTGTGTGTGGCATAAACAATGAATCTTGGAACACTGAAAAAATAAAGTAAATTATTAAAAAAAAAAGAAAAGAGGGCACCTGGGTGGCTCAGTGGGTTAAAGTCTCTGCTTTCGGCTCAGGTTATGATCTCAGGGTCCGGGATGGAGGCCTATACCTGGCTCTCTGCTCAGAAGGGAGCCTGCTCCCTTCTTTCTCTGTGCCTGCCTCTCTGCCTAGTTGTGATCTCTCTGTCAAATAAATAAACAAAACCTTTAAAAAAAAAATCTGGATAGACCAATGACTAGAAAAGAGATTAATTCAGTAATCAAAACCTCTCAACAAACAAAAGTCTAGGACCAACGGGCTTCACTAGTGAATTCTTTTAAACATCCAAAGATTTAATACCCATCCTTCTCAAACTCTTCCAAAAAAGTTGAAGAGGATGGAAAGCTCCCCAAATCATTTTACAAGGCCAGCATTACCCTGATAGCAAAACCAGATAAGGAAACCACCAAAAAAAGAAAATTATAGGTAAATATTCCTAATGAACATTAACACAAAAATCTTCACAAAATATTACCAAAATTTAATTCAATAATACATTAAAAGGATCATACAATATGGTCAAATGAGATTTATCCCAAGGATGCAAGATAGTTCAACATTCATAGATCAATTGTGACACACCATATTCACAAAATGAAGGGTAAAAATCATATGATCATTTCAACAGATCTCAATAGGAAAAACATTTGACAAATTTAGCATCCATTTATGATAAAAAAATCTCAACAAAGTGAGTATACAGGGAACACATCTCAATATAATAAAGGCCATGTATGGCAAACCTACAGGTAACATCATATTCAATGGATAAAAGCTGAAAGATTGTCTTGTAAGATCAGGAACATGACAAGGATGTCCAGTTTAACCTCTTTCATTCAACATAGTACTGGAAGTCCTAGCCACAACAAGTAGGCAAAAAATAACTTAATAAATAAATAGATCGATATAAAAGTAAAAATAAAAAATAAAAGGCATCCAAATTGAAAAGGAAGTAGTAAAACTCACAATTTGCAGATGACATAATACTAGATACAGAAAAACCTAGAGACGTTACCAAAAAAACTGTTAGAACCAATAAATGAATTTAGTAAAGGAGCAGGATACGAAAGTCAATATACAAAAATATATTGTGTTTCAACATACCTAATAATGAACTGTAAGAAAGAGAAATTAAGAAAGTAATCTCAGTTACAATTGTGTCAAAAAGAATAAAATACCTAGGAATAAATTTAATCAAAGAGGTGAGAGACCTATATACTGAACATTGTAAAACACTGATGAAAGATATTGAAGAAGATACAAATAAATGGAAAGATATTCTATGCCCAGGGATTGAAAGAATTCACATTGTTAAAATGTCTATATACTACCAAAGCAACCTACACATGTAGTACAATCCCCATCAGAATTTCAAAGGCATTTTCCACAAAACTAAAACAAATAATTCTAAAATACGCCACAAAAGACCCTGAATCGCCAAAGTAATCTTCAGAAAGAACAAAGCTGAAGGTATCACACTCTCTGGTTTCAAACTATACAGTATAGTTAGAGTAATCAAAACATAAAATAGACCTATAAACATAAAACAGACATAAAAACATAAAAACAAAAAACATAAAAACAGACACATAGATCAACAGGATAGAATAGAGATCCCAGAAATAAACCCATACATATATGATCAATTAATTACTGACAAAAGGGGCAAGAATATATAATGGGGAAAAGACAGTCTCTTTAATAAATGGTGTTGGAAAAATTGTACAGCCGCATGCAAAAGAATAAAAGTAGACCATTTTATACCATTCACAATTAACTCAAATGAATTAAAGACTTGAATGTAAGACCTGAAATGATAAAACTCCCAGAAGAAAACATAGGTGGTAAGCTCCCTAACACTGGTCTTAGCACTGTGGGTCCTTTTTTGTTTTTGTTTTGTTTTTGTTTTTTGGATATAATTCCAAAGGGGGGGGAGGAGAAAACAAAAATAAACAAATGGATTACATCAAAATAAAAAGCTTCTGTGGTTGAAATGGACAAAGGGGCACAACTGTATGGTAACGGATGGTA
Organism: Spilogale gracilis; assembly: GCA_004023965.1. NCBI lineage: Eukaryota > Metazoa > Chordata > Mammalia > Carnivora > Mephitidae > Spilogale > Spilogale gracilis. The sequence goes on from PITA01000615.1 coordinate 176,740, forward strand.
AGTAGACGTACCGTGGTGATCCCTTTGTACTGTCTACAAATATCAAAGTATAACGTTGTATAACTGAAACTTACCTAATGTCATATACCAATTTCACCTCAATTTAAAAAAGGGTAGAAATGAACTCTCTAAAGATATTTATTATTAGCTATATTCTGGCTAAACACAAATAGCATTTGGCATTAGAGGATGTGAATCTCACGTTGTTTTTCATTCCTGTGTAGACGACTAAGTGGAATACCAAAGCCCCTCTCCTACAGAGTTGGAGCAGGGAGTCACAGGACTAAGGAGCAATGTATTTTTTATAATAAAATTGATTAAGGGCCTTCATTTATTAATTTGAAAAATATATCTTGACAGGGTTAGGTGTAAGATATTGTGCAAGTTACAAATCTGGGTCAGACATGATACCTGCCTTCAGGGAACCTATAACTTAGAATTACAGAACAATTATACTAAATAATAGGAGCTAAAATAGTCACCTGAGGATAAAACTAGTATTACACTTCAAAAATGTTGCCAAAGAAACAGTAAGTTTGTTAGAATGTTCTTTTTATCATTGGATAAGAGAGTTATAAAAGTATTTACAAATATAAATATTTTCCCATTGTTAAAAATTAAATACACATCAAATATTTAACAAGTGTCTCAAAGCTACTTCAATATTATACTCAGCAAAGGCCACTGTATATACTAATCTTTGTACATTAGGATACAAAACTCCTATGACCATCTTGGCAGCTCCAGAAAACCTAGCCTTAGGTTCCCAAGGTTGATTTATATTTACTTTCATGGACACATGGATAATCAAATCAGATAACTGCAAAAGATAACTGATTTAAGTGAAAAATGTTATATCTTTAAAAAGTCATCTTTATTTCTACTGACTTGATGTTGCTTGCAAGTCATTAAAAACATTCATTATAGGGTTAAGCATCTGCGTTCAGCTCAGGTCATGATCTCAGGGTCCTGGGATGGAGGCTTGAGCCAGCAGGTCCCCAGCTCCCTGATCGGTGGGAGTCTGCTTCTTTCTCTTCCTGTGCTCCTACCCTCTGCTGCTACCTCCTGCTTGTTCTCTTTCTCTCTCTCTCTCAAATAAATGAATAAAATCCTTTAAAAAAATTTCATGATAACATTTAGGAAATTCCATTTTAAAGCTATGTCCTTAATGGTATTTGTTAAATGGTAAGCATTTAAGCAAAGTGGAAAGATTAACATGAACGCTAACTTCAGTATTTATTCCACATTTGTTTGGGTGTAAAGAAAAATGTCTCCTTCCACCATTTTAATGAAAGATGAGATGCTTATTAAAAACAACCACACCTCCACCTAACAAACCTCAAGAACAAATACATCACACAACTGCTTTTGTGGAGGGCCTCATCTACCACTAACCTCTTCTTTATAATGCAAGTAGTTAAAAATCATTAAAAATTCAGCATTTTATGTCATGAGCTATGGTGGGAAGGGAGTGTGATTACACTATGTGGACCGGAGGGGATGATTAGAATTTCGATGTCTCTCCATTACTGTTTCCTTAGCAAATCTCTGCACAACGGCACGGGCATCAAGTCTGTGTGTTTTTATTCAACGGCTGCGTCCTTGTTCCCATCTTCCAAATTCCACTACAGCAAATCCTTATTTACTTTCTGGCAGAAACTAAAAATTAAAGATGTATAATGTGAAGATACAATCTGAGCTTCTCTTGCCCTGCAGGACTGGCAGTTCCTTCCCAAATACAATTATGCTGGCAAATGCTGCTATTAACTCTGTGACTACAACGGGCACTCCAGTTCCTTTGAAATTCTATAAAATAGTTGTCCTTAGATGGTCATAGAAAGGAAGGAATAAAGCAGGAACAACAAGAATTACTTTACATACTAATAATAACAATTTAGTTATCAAAACAGAATGGAACAACTGTGTCTTTATACTGTTCTTATAAAAATTTAGCCTCCTAGGGCTCTAATAATCAGGGCCTATGGCTCAGGAATGCACGGGAGCACGCAGCTCAGCGCCTATATCCTCATTTCAAAGAGAATCATTCAAACCGACATCCACCCTGTCAAGAATCTCAACTTTGAGCTGCTAATGTAGAATAAAAATCAATATAAATTTTGATCATTTGATGAATATTTACTTCTTTCTTTAGTGTTTGGGGATTTAGAATTGAAAAGTGCTGAATCAAGTCATTTTATTTTTTTGTGTTTGTGCCAACACCAATTTACTACCCTCCAGAAAGTTCCTGAACAAGATGTCTCAGGTGGCACGCATGTTGGTTTTTCCTGTCAATCATAACTGTATGTCAGTAGGGAACCATAATCATTTCCCTTTCATACTCTTAGTTCCAAAAAGGAATATTTTCATTACTTCTCTGGAAAAGGTAAACTTTCTCATTTAGAAACACTATTGTGAGCCTTGGTGTCTGTTGTTTTTGGCATTCAGCTGAGCCTAAATTGATACAATCTATTAAAAGTTAAACACTTTATCTTAGGCTCCAAGGGTGGTGCACAATAAACAGAGTTTACAAATGTATTCCTCTATAAGCAACATTCAGTATCACCCCAATACAAAGAGCTTTTATAGAACCTTCCATCTTCCTCCATGTTTTCTGAAAAATAACAAGAAAATATCAACTGATTGCTCTAATCAGCAGAATGACTTTAAAATAAAGACTTTACACTTTTACTTATAAATGAAACAAAAATACATTATAAGTGACTCTAAAAGAATATGGCAATTAAAATGTGATTCCAGTGTAAGCTTACTTATATGAGTAGAGCAGCATGCCACCATTTTTATTATGATACTTTGATATGTATCTAACAAAAGCTTTCTACCCTTGCAGAATGTTTCCATAGTGATTTTCAAAAGAATGGTCTTTCCCAATTTGAAAAAGACTAAACTAATTGCAAGTACCAAAAACATAAGTTATTCTCATTTAAAAAAAGAAGGAAGGAAGAAAGAAAAGAAAAGAAAAGAAAAGAAAAGAAAGAAAAGAAAAAGAAAATCTCACATATGACATAATAGCAGATTATTCAGTATTAAGGAAACATTTTTGATGGTTCCTCATAAATTAAATAAAAATGGCAGCAGCTGCCTCTCCTAAGGATGATACAGCACTGGACAATCACTAGATATTATGTAGACAGATGTTTTAAATAAAATAAGTATTTAGATTGCTAGATACCTTGCTATATATGAAGGCAATTATAGGATGTCTTTGTTAAATTACATTTTTCATTTTTGTGAGGGGAAAAAAGAATTGCCCTGGAAACAGTACCAACAGGAAATGATTCTATATCTAAAACAGCTGGAGACTGTAACTAATATAAATTTACTTGAAAATAAAAATGCTGTGTGTCTCTGGAGACATGTAGTAACATGCCATAAAAACAGATGAGAATATAAAAGTATTTAAAAGGAGGGAAAATACATTGTATCTAGATATTATATTGAGATGTGATTCACTGATAAATGAGAAATATTTAAAGATGAAGAAAAGAATCAGAAGAGTCATTTTAAAACTTAAATATTTTATTTAAAACTAGATTCTTAGAGAATATCAAAATATTTTTCTAGGAAAAACTGTGCTTTTCAAGATATTGGTTAATCAATTTACTAAAGTTATAACAAAAACATAAAGGTAGATTATTGTGTTTAGTTAGGAAATACTTATGGAAGCCAAGATGATTACTCTGAGTAACACAAGAACCCGAATACTGGATCAGAATATTCCATTACATTTCAAAGCCATATGTAACAGCCTCCAAATAAAAGCTCCCAGTATCAGGGCTCCTGGGTGGCTCAGTCAGTTAAGCAACCAGCTCTTGGTTTCAGCTCAGGTCACGATCTCAGTGGTTTTGGGACTGAGTCCTGCCTTGGCTTGCAAAAGATCTGCATGAAGATTCTCTTCCTCTGCCCCTCCCTCCACCTGCACACAAGCCCTCGCTCGCTCTCTCTCAAATAAAAAAATGAACCCTAAAAAAAAAGAGAAAGCTCCCATTATCTTTACCCATCTCCCCATCCCCTTTTGTTAGCAACTGAATTAAAAAGATATCAATATGTTAATTATAGTAAATATTCACAGGCATTAACATCTTAACATGGTAGTCATCTCCAAGCTCATAGATTTCTGTAGTCTTCATTTAAAGTTTGAAATGCATAAATCTACAAGGTAACTTTAAGAAAAGCTATCAATGAAAATCTATTTTCACAGAATGGATGAGGAGAGCCCGAAAAAGGCCCCCAAATTTGAATGTCTACCTCCCTCATCTATGCCTAAGGTTTACCCAGGACCTGTTCCTAGGGATCTGAGTATCAGGCAGGAGGAGATCATGTGAAGCTGGGATTTCCTACGAGGCCCCAATTTGCACAGCCAGGGAAGATCACAGAGCCTTAGAAGTTAGCTTATGCATGTCAACCAAAAGGGAGACTCAATAGGAGAAAAGTGGAATGAGAATAATAAAGATGGGGGAAGAGCAAGGATAAAAAGCAAGCATGTATATGAAGTGTGAAGAATGGTTATCACAATAGTGCCCACAGAACCCAAAATGAAATGTTCTTAAATAAATCTTGACTTAAAATTCTTTTGTAGGCTGAAGTTGCAATATCCTCAAAAAGGAAGCTCTAGAAATCAAACTAAAATTCAAAACATATTTGCTGTATACTGAGTATTTGTGTTCCCTGCAAAATTCCTATGTTGAAACCTGATCCCCAATGTGGTGGTATTAGGAGGTAGAGTCTTTGGCAGTTGAGTAGGTCAGAAGCCCTCATGAATGGAACTAGAGCCCTTATAAAGAGACTCCACAGAGCTCCCTCCATCTCAGCCATGTAAGGTCACAGTGAACCAGGAAGCAGATTCTTAACAGTGAATCTATCAGCATCTTGATCTTGGAACTCCCAGCCTCCAGAACTGTGAGAAATAAACGTCTGGTGTTTGAAAGCCATCCAGTTTTCTGTTATAGAAATCCAAACCAACTAAGAAAATATCTAATAATTCTTCCCACCTTTCTACAAATTCTCTAAATATTAAGGAGATACTGGGGCTATATCCTACTGGATCTGTTACACACACATACATACACACGTATAAAATTCTGTTACAGTAATTCCGATACATTCATTTCATCTTTATGACTACATAGATTGATTATCATCATTGCTGCTTAGAGCTCATAAAGGTTGGCTTGTTGCTTACTTGCTCACTAGTTCACTGTTATTATATCTGGAGGAGACTGAAAAAAAATAAAAATACATGCTTTTTTCCTCTCAAATGATTTGATGCCTACACATGATAGTGTATTCTAAATTCTATTCTAAATTAGAGTAGGTTAAACAAAATTATTTCCTCCCGCTTTCCTCCTCACTTTCACTTACCTCAAATATGTCTTTTTCTGCTCTTTATTTTAGAATTGGAGTGAAAAAAAATAACTTTTATCTCCTAAGCCAAGAGATTAGTTATAGAAGGATTCCTAAACATTGCTCTGTCCAGAGCAAATTTCTTTTTGCTTGTTCATATTAAGATATAATTGACATATATATAACATTATATAAGTTTAAGGCATATAACATAATGATTTGATATTTGTATATACTGAGAAATGATCACAATAATAAATTTAATTGACATGTCATTACACATAGCTACAATTTTTTCCTTATGACTAGAACTTTAAAAGATCTACTCTCTTAGCAACTTTCAAATATAAAACATAGTATTAACTGTAGTTAATATGCTGTGCATGGTGTGCAAACTTTTTATTGAATTACAAATACAAACAGAAAACTGCCCAAATCTTAAGTGTTTAGTCTAATGAGTTTTTTATCAACTGCATACACCCATGAAACCAACACCCAGTTGAGAACCAGACATGGCTAGAACCCCACAACCCAACACTCCCTTCCTTCCACAGCTCCCAAAGGTAACCATGGTCTTAGCCACATACCACCACAGGTTAGTTTTGCCTGTTTTTTTGTATTTTTATAAGTGGAATCACACAGAATGTGCTCTTGTGTGCTTGGTGTTTTCACTCAAAATTCTCTCATGATGTTGTACGTAGCTGTAATTCACTAATTCTCATTGCATGAATAGATTACGATCTATCCACTCAGCTGTTGATGGACATTTTGTTTGATTCTATCCTTTGGTAATTATAAGTAATGCTGCTCTGATAACTCTTACACATGTCTTCTGAGGAGAATGTGCATGCATTTCTGTTGGGTATATAGCCAAGAATGAAAGAGCAAATTTCAACAAATTGCTCCATTATCAATTTTATATTTCCATTATTCTGTATTTCCTCCTTGTATTGACAATGTTGTGGTAGATGTCAGATACTATGCCAAAAGGGGAAGATCTGACCTCAGCCCCAACTGGTGTATTGCAGACACATCTTCCCTTGAATACCACAGTCTTCAGGGGCATGCCTTGTCTAGTCTTCACTGTCCATCACTCCTGGGCTGCTCTCATCCTTGCCCATTATTATAGCTATGCTAGGCTTCTTTCAATTCCTTGAATGAGACTAGCATCTTCCCACCACGAACACACCATTCCCTCTGCCTAGAGAACATTCTTCCTTTCTTTTTCACATGGCTGTCACCTTCATATCTCCTTTAGGTCTCAGTTTAAATGTTACTTCCCTTCCTGATCAGCTCATCTAAATCAGGTGCCCCCTATTATTCTCTCTCTCAGGTCTTATTCATTTTCTCCCTAATAACTGCTATATCTTACAATTACATTTATTTGACTGAATAACTTTTTTCTTTTTACTTTTTCTTTTTTCCTTGCTTTTTCTGATCCATATCCCACTGAAATGTAAATTCCACAAAGGCAGAGACCTCATCGTTTTTATTTATAATTGTATACCCAAAGCCCAGGAAATTGTATATTGAATGAATGAGTGAATTAATGGGTTGTTGAGTGTAGGTTCATGAACAGTCTCAGCAGGAGGCCTGAAAAAGAGGTGAAGTTCTAGTAGAAAGCAGAGATCTTTGGCAAGGGCTGGCAAACACCTCAAGTTGCCAATCTGAGAGGGAGGATATGAATGGTGGCATTCAAAAGACTTCCTGAGCTGGGGTAGGATAAATACCCTGAAAAAGGAGGCTTTGACTAAAGTCTCCTGAGATTCCTTCAGCTTAAGACATAGATTGGGGTTGTCTATGAATTGCAAACAGGAAAATTCCCAGTGGCTATTAAGCCTCCATGCTACACATTTTAATTTAAAGTGATGACGTTTAATTTTAGCAGGTCTCTGTGACACTTTAACTATGGAGATAAAAGACTCAGTTGAGATCAGACATGGGAAAATAGATCACATTCCAGGCCACAGTGAGAAGCAGAATTAAAGTCATAGTAGGGAAGAACAGTTGAACAACATATAATAGGATAGGAAAGTTCAAATCACAAGGAACCAAGAGAAAATGAAAATGCTTAATAAGTGGTCAGATTTGCTAAGATGAGTTTACAAATCCCAAAGCCATCTAATTAGGCTGTCAATTATCAAAGGGGAGAGAGACAGAGAAATTTACCACTTGAAGTGCCAAGAATTTTTTTTTTTAACTTCACTTCTTCCACTTAGGATGGAAGCCTGAAATATCCAGAACAGATTCTGTGGATGACTGTCAAGATATAAATGCCAATTATAATGCAATCATCCTTACAGGTGGTGTTGGAGCTGCTCTTCATCACATAGAATAGCTTTAGACCCAATGATTTTTGGAGTTCTTGCTTCTCATTTAATAATATATGCCTCTACTGTATCCAAGCTAGAAGAATCACTCCTTGCAATTCTTGAGGTGACAGCCTGTAGTAGCTTGTCTTACATTTCACAGGATATACTAAATTAGGCTAGGAAACTACAACATGAAAGTTGTAGTCAAAAACCACAGTTAAGTAGCCTCAAAGTAAGAGCATAAGAAGGCTCATTTCAGGAGGAGCTTCTAGACTTTAAATTTTTAGCACCATTTTGGTAGTTCAGGTATTTTGCTTAGGTGCTGTAGCTTATACAATAAAAGCTGACCATGTAAGTGAATATCTACATATTAATATCTACATTAATAACTATCAAGATTTTAAGAAAGAACCAAGAATAAAGGAGTTCTGTGCTTGGGAGAAAGATATGTGAGCTGCATGGGGTTTTTCATAGTTACAGGCAATTGAACTAATTCCTATTAGGAAGTGACATTAAAACTTTTTTGGTGATCTGCTATTGCATGTAAGACGTTTCACAGGAGTAGCTAGTGCCCTTGTATTTGAGTCATTACAACACTTACGAGCCAGCTTGTTCAACATCCCACTGGTGGTGTGATTACCTTTCCCCTGTGACGCCTACATGAGAAAAGCCCTCTCTGCGGAAGTTCCCTGTGGCACATCTCCTGTCATATCGCTGTTCAGGCTTAAAATTTGAATAATAACAACAAAGAACAAAAGGCTTTTCGTGACTGCCATTTTCTTTAGAACAGAATTCAAATGTCTTAGAACAGTACTGAAACACTGTTCATAAGTGGATCCCAGTCCCCCTTTCCCCATACCCTTTCCCCATACCCTCTCTGACTTCCTTTTCTGGAAAAAACAAACAAACAAACAAACAAACAAACAAAAAACAAATCCTACTTACACTCACAATTAGGTGAAACCATGTCTCCCAGGCACACAGCCTTTCCACCTCTGTTTCCCAAGCTTTACTCCATCTCTGCAACTCCACATCCCAGACATTCCAACTGGTCCAATAATCTTCCCTGCACCTGAATTTCCTCAACACTTGATATGCCCCTCTATTATCAAACACCTCTCTCTTCCCACCTTTAGACAGTCAGGACTCCTCCATCCCATTAGATTTTAAGCTCCCCAAGAACAAGATGTGAGCCAGATTTATTTTGATATCGCAGGTTCCTGACACATGGCAGATACTTAGTAAGTACTTGCTAAATGAATGAATGAGGCAGACAGACAGTCTGGTACAGCTTGTTTCTTTATAAAAATAGCTGAACATATCACTTTAAAAACCTCTTTACAAATTTGGATCAGGAAAAGAATAAAGTGAGCCTGGGACATCTTGTGCCAGGAAGCAAAGAAGCAGTCATTGACTAATGGGATCTGTCAAAAGGACAGAGGAGCCATCAAGATGAGGTTCCTTTTCCACAAATTTGGGACAACCTAAGTATTCTAAGAAGAATTATTCTAATTGATTATAGCATATCAGATAAATAAAATCAATTTTTTGATTTTGAGTAATTATACTCAAAAGACAGAATGAGAAAAAGTCTCCCTGTTGAAAATGACTATTATTACAGCAATTCCTTACCCTAAAACTTGGTAAATAAGGAGGAAAAGTGAGGCATTTCACTTGCTTTTAAAAAGAATTGTCGGGGCGCCTGGGTGGCTCAGTTGGTTAAGCGACTGCCTTCGGCTCAGGTCATGATCCTGGAGACCTGGGATCGAGCCCCGCATCGGGCTCCCTGCTCAGCGGGAAGCCTGTTCTCCCTCTCTCACTCCCCCTGCTTGTGTTCCCTCTCTAGCTCTGTTTCTCTCTGTCAAATAAATAAATAAAATCTTAAAAAAAAAAAAAAGAATTTTCGGAGCACCTGGATAGCTCAGTTGGCTAAGCATATGCTTTCGGCACAGGCCATGATCCCAGGGTCCTGGAATGGAGGCCAACATAGGGCTCCCTGCTACCTCCCTGGGTAGTCTGCTTCTCCTCTTCCCTTTGCCTCCCCACCCCACCCCCTGCACATGTTCTCTCTCAAATATATAAATAAAATCTTTAAAAATAAATTTAAAAAATAAAAAAGGAACTGTAGTTCATTTGAAGTTGAAGAGGAAGCTTTATAAAAGAATGCCAGGTAAAAATGTGAAAGAAATAACAGAATTCGAAAATTATTACAACCCCCAAAGAAATCACTGATTCCAGAAAGAATCATCCATGGCTTCTAAAACCATTAAGCAAACTCTTAATGGTGAACTGAATATCACATGATTTCAAAGCACTGCCCTCCAGATTGTCTGTTAATTACAAGGGAAATCTCTCCATGAAGGTATGTAAGCTGTCACTACTTTAGCATCGTCAATAATGGACAACCTGACTTCATGAAATGCCACAGGAAGTACGCTTGCCAAAAATGTTTAACCTTCTTCTGAGCAAGCTTCTGGACGGGATTTACAGTTTACAGGAAATAGGGGGTAGAGGAGGAAGTTACAAACACCATGAAGAAACAATCAGACAAATCTAGAACATAAAACATTTCACATGACGATTCACCTCTGTCTTCACTTTGGTATTTAAAGACTGCTGGGACTTCAGTTTGAGTAGAGTTCTGAGACAGAAAGAAACATGTGGGAATAAAAGATAACAGAACAAAGTCATTTTTGTATTGGCATTAAAGGCAGTGCTGTCTTCAATATCTTACTTTGCAGCTTGAGGATCGGCCTTAAGAGAGAACTGTATTTTTTTAAATAGCAAATATCTTGCTTTTAGTCAGAATTCCATACACAAAAAGAAACTCCCCACCATTTATTGGACATGTAAAAGGAACTATAAGATTTTATATTTGCATAACTGGATATTTATATTTTTATAGTTCCATCCCAAATAATCTATATTCTTTGAAACAAGTATTGATTTTCTTGTGTTATTTGACTCAGTCTATATATTAACAGGTTAACTAGATGTGGTGATCCTGAGTTCACTGTATTTCACCTGTGTTAGCTCATAATTCACTGGGTACCTGAGTAAATGTTTCAATTATCATCAACAATGGGATATTGATACTTTCTGATAATAAATTACATTTATACCTTTATAGCTTATGTGATTTCACATACATTTTTCTCATATGATAATTATAACAATCTTATGCTGTGCTTGGGTAGATCTGATATTATTATCCCCACTGAACAGAGGCAGAAGCCAGAGATCCAAATAAATTCGCTTGTCCAAAGCCACAGAGGTAATGAGAGGAAGAGCCAAGGGTTTCTGGCTCCAAGTCCAGTGCTGCTTCTACTGCCCAACTCAAGTATCTTTTCCAACCACAGTCCCGCAACCATGATTTCCCCTCCCCAAATGGTCCCTGACGAAGGCTGCTAAACTAGCTGGGCTGTGGCTCAGAGTCCCTGTGTAAAGTACACACATCAGTCATGTTCATGCAAGGCTCAATACACCTTGTCCTATGATTCTTAGACTCAATCAAAACAAAAGAAAACAAAAAGAACAACAAAGCCCTCTCTGCCCCTTCACCTCTAGAAATAACACTGATTATGAAACTTTCACTGCTGTGTACAGTACCATGTACTCCTTCTCTGCTTATTCTAATTATCATCTTGCCCTGGCCCAGCTCACTGGACCATCTTGTCACTCCTTCCCTTCACATGTCCAAGGTGTGGATGAGCAATGCCGCCTCACTGTAAGGATCTTTTTCTTGGCCATTCTGTGGCTGGTTCCCAATCAATGATAATTTGTTACTATTATCATGATGTATTAATATGCAGGGCTCATAGGGGTCCTGTGGTAACAGAAATTTCGGGCTGGGGTTGCAAGATGTGTTGAGCCCTTGACTTCTCTGCTTTTAGTCTGTCACCCTTCTCTTCCTTTCTGGAAACATTCTACCTGTTCCCCTCTGCCCTCCTGTTCCCTGAACTGCCTCTCTAGGGCTTTTGTTTATGTGCCATCCTGACTCAACTAGACTTGCTCAACTCTTGCCCCTCCCATCTCCAGCTCCTCTCCCCCATCTCCCCCACCTCCCAATCTAACTACAGAGGGAACTGTAGTTAGATCTCTCTGCTCACAGCAACCTGCTTTTTCTAAAGGATAAATGTGTGCCCAAGATGTTTGGAAAGAAAGGTGATCAGACCCTGCTTAGAGCAAACTGTCCCACTCCTTGTTTTCATTTATTTACTTGTTTGAACCTGGGTCCCAATGGCCAGACAAACATACACTCCAGCAGATAAGGGGGAAGCCGGACAAGGGAAGATGGACCTAAGATTTATTGAAAGGCTGTACTTTGAACAGTCTGGTATAATCTTCTAAGTGACCTGGACAGCAACTGGTAAATTCACAGATTCTCTGGCACCTATCAGATTTCTCTGTCCTTTCCAACACATGTAGGCTTACATATTCCAACACAAGCTTTAGGGGGCAACTAAGGGCTTCTCTGGTAGCCTGTGAGATAATCTGCCCTAATCAAGTAGCAGGCTTCAGTGGCCTTTGTCTCCCCAAATTCTACCTTACAGTGCTCTAGGGAATGCTGTCCTCACTGTTCCTGTTCTATCGAGAATAATAAGTTCCCAGAATGAAATGTCATTCTCCTATATGGTGAGTCCTGACAGAGAGGTTATGAAAAGTTCGGTGATCCTTGTCAGAAAGTGGGGGAGCAAGGAAGGAGACATAGACAGTCAAGGACAAATGGCTGGAGTGGGAAAAAAATGAAGAAATATAGAGACAGAAATGGCCAAAAAGCCTTTTATATTTCATCTAGGTTCCAGAAAAGTCATGAGATAGTAAATCAAAAAAGAGGAATAGCGAACAGAGTCATTAAGTAGTCCAGCTTCCTCATTCCAGTTTAATTAGTGTTTCCATATTCTCCATGAACACCTAACCTTTCCATAGACCCTCAAAATCCTACATTTTAAATATTATTCATAATTTGGTGATGAATCAAATTTCCTACTAAAGTGGATTCCAGGTCCACTGTGAGCCTCACAGACACCTTTAAAAAGTGTGTTCTTATTTGACACTTGGGGAAAAGCAAATTAATTTTCTAAGGTTTTTTTCCTGTAATCTTTTCACCAGGCTCTATAGTCACTGGCTTGCAGAAATCCCTCAAATCCCTGAACTTGAATGTAGTGCTCTAGCGAACTCCTTTCTCCCACCATCAATATACTAAAATTTCTTTCCAGGCTTTTGAGTGATTGCCTCACAATTAGGAAAAACCCAGCACACCCATTAGGTTGTCACTTCCTACCAGATGTTTTCCAGCTGTTCCCAGTGTCTTTCTGCTAATGCTCTGCCATCTGCCACCTTAATGGTGCCACAATGGGGAATGGATGCTTGGTGACTTTGTTCTCTGAGTTGTAAAGACCTGGCCCGTTGCCTCATCCTGGGAAAATCTGATCTGCATATTTGTCATATTTCTCCAGCTAGTTGTTGCATTTATTCCACCTACTAACTAACCAACATGGAACCAGTTGTGACATGAAGTATAGGAGCTCTCACTTCCATATCTAAGCCTGCGTTGCTCTTCATTAACGGACACATTCACATCTCACTTCTAGTAATCATATGTCCTACCATCAGGACGATGGATGACATTCTTGCTCAATCAATACTATTCCTTTTTACCTAAAAAAAAAATTTGTTTTTAACTAGCATGCCAACAGCACATCAGGATAGGAAACGGTGCCTTTTATGTCACCTTGGTGGTTATACTTTACACGTGGAAATCTTATGCTCATTTGATACTCTCTGCGGTTGAATGAAGACAAATCTGAGCCCGCTGAGATCAACAGTCAGAGTCAAAGTTTGCCAATGAACCCCAGTAACTGGTACTTATTTCCAGGAGCTGCAAATCAGTGTGTGATCTATTTGTGTATACTTATTGAGGAGATTATTGCTTCCCCTATTATGTAGGGTAATGGAAACTATTTTTTTCTCAAACTATGATTATACTAGATGTCAAAAAGGTTAGCACCATTAGCTCATAATTCTTTTCAAAGACCCAATAGAAACAGTTATTATCAGGTCTTCAGCAAACATAACAGTAAGTTCAGGAGAATTGATAGGCATACTAATTACAACATATCTGTCTCCAGTCATCTATTTATATTTTTAATTCATTTTTTTAAGATTTGGGTCCACCACTTGACAACCCCATGCTTCTTAGATAAAACAAACCTATGGTTCTCTTAAATAAAGAGCTTACTTAAAGTACTTGTGCTTATGATCACAAGCTAACATTACATGTGAAATGGTCAGACTACTCTAATCCTAGGACAAAAGAAGATATTAACATCATCTCTGCCAGTATAAACACACATCCTCTGGTCTCATAACACTGACCATTTTATCTTGAACAAGTACTCTCTTCCCCATTCCAGCTCCTGGTTAACTGAAATTAACAAAAGCATCAATATTTACTTTGATAAAGAAAAAAAAAAAAGAACAAACCCAAACAGTACCTTCCTGCTTTACTTAAAGCATTTATAAGTGTAGCTAGCAGTGGTGCAACTATCATTGTACCACTAAAAGTAATGAGTTCACTCATGTCCATTTTGTCAATAAACATATTTAGATGTTTTGCAAACAAGCAGAGTGTCTTCAACTTATCAAAACAGACTGGCTTCTCAGGTGTGCTGGCCCTTGGAAGGGAAGAAGACAGGGCCTTTAAGGACCTACTGCTTAGCAAGGGACATAGACCATAGCAAGTAATTATAATACAAGGCAGAATGGGGTAAAAGAAGAGCAAAAAACAGGTGCTGATAGCATCCTGGGAATTGGAAAATACTTCATGGAAGAGGTGTTGTTTTCACTGGGTCCTGGTGGGTGAAAAGAATTTGGCCAGTAGACAAGAAATAAATATAGTTAGGCTGAAAAAAGAGTCTCTATAAATTCACCTACAAAGCTCCACCATACTTCATATAATCACTGATATTTTGCACCCCTAAGAGTGTTATTTAAGTTTTCAATGCAGTTAATTGAAACTCTACTAGATGCAAATCAAAAGTTTCAGCCTTAATTGAGATATTTTGAAAATTGAACCCATTGCTTCAGGCAGGTGCTACATGAGATTCCATTAATATAGGTAATTAACATTAGCCTCTGCTTTAATTAACATGCACACTTTAATTAGCAAAGCATTAACCAACATTAAAAAATCTGATCTTCATGCATCACAAAAAACTGCAAAGTTATGACTACTATGTTATTTTTCTCCAAGGTTGTAAATCACAAAACAGCCATCAGTTTTGAAGTACACACCAAATTTAAAATATTAAACAGGGAGATACATACAATGTGAGTGAAAAGTCTGACAAAATGAAAAAAAGAATGTCCTTTAGAAAATATAGAGCCAAAAGCTTTCACATTTTAAGATGAATTATATTATAATCTTTCTTTCAGTGATCATGTGGAGGGCAGACTTTGACTTAAAAAAAACTCACAGATCCTCACATTTCTTATTTATTTATTTATTTACTTACTTACTTATGTGAAAGAGAGAGAGCATGCACATATGTAAGGTGGGAGGAGCAGAAGGAGAGAGACAGAATCTCAAGAAGACCCCATGCTGAGCACAGAGCCTGACTCGGGGCTCCATCTCAGGACCCTGAGCAGAAATCAAGAGCTGGACACCTAACCGACTAAGCCACCCAGGCACCTCTGGCACCTTTCTTATATGTAATCAACAAATGACTATAATACAGTTAACATTATCAATGTGACTACCCATCGCCTAACCTCTTCTTATCCTTCCCAGAGACCAAAGAAAGCATCAGCTACAATGCCATTTAATATTTGAGGTCTCAACGTAGAAGGAACATCATTTTGAAAACAATCTATGTTGCCTTGCTTTATTTTAAAGATCCAAATGTGTTACAATAGTTTATTGTCATCCTACCATGTGCTGGACAACCAACAATTAATTATTAAAAATGCACTTTTGTAGGTTTTCCTTAGTATAATCAGCCAGATAAGCCAATTTTCAAGTACTATTAATACAGTGCCCTACCTTTAAAAAAAAATCATTTTAATGAAAACAGCTTCATCATTACATAGAATAAATGGTACCCATTTAACACACCACTGTATTCTTTTGTCCCAAGACATGTTAAAATTATAGCACAAAAACACATGTTTAGAGAAAAAGTGATCATATTAGGATTAGGCATTAAGAAAAACATTCATAATATTGCACAAAATTACTGATCCTCTACTGTGTATAAGGTGGTATTTCAGACACAGAGAAACCCAAGTAACCACGATAAAAAGTGTCCTCATGAGTTTACATTTAAATCTGAAACTGGAAATACCAGAAACCACAGCCATTGTGGCAAATGTTGGCACA
This sequence comes from Spilogale gracilis, assembly GCA_004023965.1. Classification (NCBI taxonomy): domain Eukaryota; kingdom Metazoa; phylum Chordata; class Mammalia; order Carnivora; family Mephitidae; genus Spilogale; species Spilogale gracilis. The sequence continues at coordinate 192,793 of PITA01000615.1, forward strand.
ATAAGAAAAGAGCTAGCAGGTTGCAGTCATAGAGTTGTAGGTTTATTTGCTATGTTAAGCAGTTACTACCATCAAAATTGCCAGCTCCCAGTGACTTCAAAGGGAGCTGGGCTTCTCTCCTGTTCCCGCCATTGATCTCTTCAGCATAGCCTAAGAGCTGCATGCACCAGTATCTTTACTCTCTGAACTCCTTTTCAGCTGACAAATTAGAGTATTTCTTGGGTTTGCAAAGCCATCATCCAAGCTGTTGCAATGAATTCATCGGCCCTTTCTCCTGTGGCAGGCAAATCAGGTCCTGGGCTCCTGAGAGACCAGGTAGGAACATTCTTCCTGGATCAGTGCTGAGGACAGTGCCCTGGAAACTGATACAATTCTTTTTTTCAATTTTTTTTAAATGTATGTGCGCCTTTCTGAAGTTATTCCTCTAATCTAGAGATTATATGATGATAAAATTCCTTCTGTGTGGTTGCCATATATCAGTATTATCCATATTCTGCCCATTAAATTCACTTGGGCTGTTAAGCAGGGAAGCTCAAGGAGGAGAAACTGATGCCCCGAATGCTGACTTAGAAATATGTGACCATCTCTCACTAATATCTCTTCTGGTGCTAAGTTCCAAGGATCTGCCTTAGAGTAGTTCACAGAGATGCCAGCGTAGACCCACAGTATCAAGCACTGAGCCATTTGTTTAACCGCATATTAAGACAAGTGAATTTTCTCTCCACTAAACTGATTGATTCTCCTTCACTCTAGATAATGTTTCTCAGGCCACCAGCTTTACAATCAGTTGTGGATTCACTGAAATGCAGATTCCAAGGCCCAATGAGCATCAGATGAATCCTAGTTGTTGGGGGTGGGTCAGCTTTAACCAGCACTCCCAGGTGATGTTTAGAGTAAATGAGAAGAACCTCTAAGAAAAAGAAACTAGTTTCTTTTTCTCCTATTTGTCATATTACAGAAATGGTCATAAAAATAAGCAAAATATTCCACACCTAATCTCATAGTGTCGGAACAGAATAATGCAAGAGAAAAAAGTTTTGAAGGGGAGAAAGATTTATTAAAATAGAGCCACTTATGTTAATTGGCAAAATTTGATGGGCAGATAATAAAAGTCACATAAAAAAACAGAAAGATTTGGGGCACCTGGGTGGCTCAGTTGGTTAAGCGATTGCCTTCAGCTTGGGTCATGATCCTGGAGACCCAGGATCGAGCCCCACATCAGGCTCCCTGCTCGGCGGGAATCCTGCTTCTCCCTCTCTCAGTCCCTCTGCTTGTGTTCCTTCTCTAGCTGTGTTTCTCTCTGCCAAATAAATAAAATCTTGAAAAAAAAAAAAAACAAAAATAGAAAGATTTATGTTGACTTTGAATATATTTTTATTGTCATCTCTGCTCTAAATATTACTTCATAAACACATTTTAAGTATGGAGTTTTCAAAGATGTTTCTTTAAAAAAATCAACTTAAAAGACAAAACAAAACCAAAACCAAAAATCAAAGTTCTGCTGGTACTCTACTTTTATTACTTTTACTTCACCAGTAGATGGCCAAATCTTTATCATGTTTCATGTCAACGAACTCCATGATATTTACTGAAATAACAAAAAAAGAGAGACTTATCTTGAGAGAAACAGTCAGATTTATCTTAAAAGAGACAGATTTAAGATATACTGACTATCTTTTGATTTCTGATTGTATTTCCCATAACATGATCACCATAAATCTGGGAATATATAGTCCAACTCACCTACCTACACAAAAAGGTTAGGGTGGCAAAAGGTTTTCTTCAGTCTGATTCCAGTCTACCTTTCCAATCTTACCTCCCATTACTTTCCACACAACCCTCTTCCCTAAACCATTGTCTATTCATCTGGTCCCAAAACAGGAGCTTCTTACCTCTGTGTCTTTGTAAGCAACATTTCTCTGCATGAAACACCTTCTCTAGTCTGCTCTCTTACTTACATAAACCCAAAAGGTCCTCTAAGAAACACCATAAACACCAGTTCCCAAGTTCCAACCCTTATGCTTCTATTCTTCGACTATGTATCACAGACCACCTTGCACTGGTAATGACCTATTATGTGAGTCTTATTTTCCTAACAAAATCATGATCTCTTTGAAGTCAAGGAATCTCCCAGAGCCCTTAAAACCCTGCCTCATACATCAGAGTTACTTGAAAACTTGCTATCAACATTTCAAAAGATTTAAAACTGGGTGAAGGGCGGTGAGGATGGAGTGGGGAGTGAATTGGGTGAAGGTGGTCAAAGGGTACAAACTTCCAGTTACAAGATAAATAAGTACCAGGGATGCAATGTACAACATGATGACTATAGCTAACACTGCTCTATTGTATGCCTGAAATTTGCTAAAGGAGTGCGTCTCATTTTTTCTCATTACAAAGAAAAAAACTTGTAACTGTGAGGAGATGGATGTTAACTAATCTTACGGTGGTAATCATTTTGCACGTGCACACACATATGTAATTATGCCATACACTTTAAACTTATACAATGTTACATGCCAATTACATCCCAATAAAACTGTGGAAAAAAGGATAAAGCTTAAAAATGAAATTAAAAAAATCAAATCAAATCAATCAATCAATCAATAAAAGATCTAAAAGATCCAGTGATAAACTGTACAGATATGCTATATGGCTTTTAAAATCATATGTTATGTTCTATTTATCCCCCACACGCTTCTGAATGATTGAAAATTACTTTTGGGGAATGATTTTTCTGACTGCTTTTCATTTTTCCTTCCCCTTCTCTTTCTTCCTCTCTTCTCCTGTATTTTCCCTTCCCCTCAAAAATGAGCAATATTTGAATGAATAGGAGTTACCTATTGGATTGAGCAGTATAATCAGGGTAAAAGGTAATTGAGATAAAAGAAAGGATGATAATCTCCCCCAATCACAACCAATTCACTCTTTCACTCTGTCTCACTCTCTCTCTTTCTCCCCCTCAGAAATCAAATCTAACATTGTTAGGGTAAAGAGCACGCGATCCTGTGGCAAAACATGGCAGAATCAGTGGAATACTTTAGCCTGTCAAGGAATTTGCAGGGATCTTCTAAAAAATCAAGCAGAACCATATGTGAGTGGTTTACAATGTATGAAATAAATTGAAACTTGAATTCTGTTTTTCATTGAACATTGAATAATAAATTCTATGGTGAAGTATAGTGACTTTTATGTTTACAAACTCAAAATATTTTATTAGAAAAGGATCTGTACATCTTAATTCAAATTATTCTGATGAGACAGTAATCTCTGCTATAGTCAACTATTTCTTAATCTGCTACATATTCATGCTTTCCTGATAGTTATTTCTCTTTCAATAATCAATTTCACCCATTGACTCACTGTTTCTATTGATGAATTCTTCTGAATTCAACTCCTCAGTTTGTATTTTCCTCACCAAAATATTTTATCACCAGAAGTTAAGTGTAAAACAAGATTGAGATTATAAATCCTACATACATCATTTTGTGAATTTACAGAAGTGCTTAGAATATGATTCTTCTGTATCCTTTACAAATTTTATAAAAATAGCTGTTTAATATTTTTGTGTACAAGGTATCTTCCTAAAAGACTATCAGTGAAGTACATCTCATTCTTAATTAATAAGCTCCCAGAATGGTGTTTTATTTCAATGTAATTGGTTTGTTGCATTTATGATTGGGTTCCTCTCAGTTCACTTTCTCATAAAGGAGAAAATTCTCATTTTAGTCAATGCCACTTCATTCCATCACAGAACATCCCCTAGAGGAGCCCTTAGGGTATGAAAAATATGCAGTGGGAATGTAGTAGGAAAAGAGACCCCGAATGTCAGTGGTACAGGCTTCAGAGCCCAACTCTTGTGAAACTAGGGTTTATAATGGCCACAAAAAATCCGCGAGCCACTTGCGAACGACATACCAATATTAAATTGAGCATGACATTTTTTGAAAGAGGAAATTACACAGCAGATATATAGCTGGTAAAAAATTATGGGCATTTTATAGGGCAAAGTCTGATTTTTAATAATGATCTGAAATAATGACTTGAAGTTTGAGCAATTAGTAAGAGTTTAAGGTACAATGGTTTCAAATTAGACATGTGCACATGGCAGAAGAGCCCAAATGGCCCAAGACAGGGGTCTTCTGATTTGCTACTATGAGTCTGCACAGGTTTTTAATAGGCAGAAGCCAGAAACTGTCAATCATTTGACTTGCATGAATACAAAATGGTAAAAATCAATTATTATGTTTTTCTGTTGAACATGCTAATTCATGACTATAAACAAAATGAGGCAATCTTTCATTTGCTCTAGTTTTGCTAACACAGAAACCACAGAAGGCAAACTAACAAATACAAAACTGTTACTTAATACTTAACAATTTCTTCATGTTCTTTGAGATAAATATAACTATACCCATTTTTATAGATGAGGAAATTGGTATACATATCTTATTTATAAATTAATAAAAGGAAATGGAAAGAAAAAAGGCCAAACAGGATAACTAAACTTTCAATGGTAGAATACCGAAATGGAGGTCAGATACGTACCAATTAACACAGTGACTCTTCTGCACTTTAAATGTTAGAACACATAAAGTTGCATGGGAGAAAATCAGTGAAGGATTTAAAAGTTTGAGAGGTGTGCATTCAGAAAGAGGAATGGGGAGAAAATATCAAGTGAAGAGAAAGGTAAACAAGTTCAGAGCAGAGC
>PITA01000615.1:202500-212408 GCA_004023965.1 Spilogale gracilis
TAGAGAAAGGCAAGTGTAGTCATGCTGATAATTCTTTTAATTCTTCAGGTAACTCCAAAGGGTTCTTGAATATGTTTGTGCTCTGAATAAAAAGGCATATTTCATAGAGTTGGGCAGAGTTGATTCATGGTGGCCCAATGCTTCATAGACATCTAGTTCTGAGTTTCAATTGCTAAAAAGAATACTAACTTTCAGCACTCATATCCCTAAATTAACTTAGTAGTGCCAACAGTTATTGGCTAGATTTTAGCACTGTAATTTCAACTGTGTGGCTTTACTCAGATTGTTATAAGTCATTGATACATCTTCCTCCTGTCATTATCAGAAGAAAATTCTGGTCAAAGCTTTTACCAGACAGCTTCATTCAAAGAGTGAAGAGGCCACTTAAAGTTGGCTCACGCTTCCTAAGAAATGGTAAGGAAAAAGGGTCGTCCATCAAAAAAAAAAAGAGAACTAGAAAAAAATGAAAGTGAACAGGATTCCAAAGCTTGGTTTTCTTACCACTAAAAGGAAACATATTTGGTCATACACTTCAGTTTCTCATCTAGCAAATGGGAATAATGCCGAGGGAGAAGGATCATTCCTTTCTTAAAAAACTGGCATCTGCTTCACTGGAAATGAAGACCAATGAACTCCATTCACAAAATGATATTTGAGCCAGCAGTTCAAATTTGCATAGAAGAACAAGGACGCAGAGATAAGAGAAGCTGGCCTAAGCTACTATACTTTAAAAATGTCAGGTTTCATTTTCATAATAATAGAAGCAGGGTTTTTCATAATATCTATTGTTTCTGGTATTTAAACAACAACCACTTGTCAAGATGGCTGATAGTCTGAGCACATACACCTACTTTCTTGACTACTGTTTTAGGAGACAGTGACTTGGTATGCCCTCAGATGCATATGGAAATATTTCAAGTTACTAATATGGTTTTAGCACCTTTCCTATGAACTTTAAGAAACTGGCCAGGATGAAGAACTTTATTTTTATCACGGATATATGACATATTTTAACCTGTCTACATACAAAAGTAGCACTGTTAACAATTGCAACTTTCTTCAAGTATGCTATGAATCACTGTATTCCTTTTCCCTTTTTTCATGCACCATTGCCACTATCTTACCTTCAGCGGTTTTGCTAGATTTCAATGAAGATGGAACTAGAGGGCACACATTAGAATTTTATATCAGTTCAAGAAGGGGAGAGAAGAAAGACATATGAAGCCAGAATGACATTCATTGAAGGTTCCCTAGGGAAGATAACACATGTTTTTGTCTCTCACCTGCTAGGCATGCTAAATCAGTGCAATGATAAGCTAATTTATGAAATATATTTCACTGAAACCTGGACATCTTTACTGTTGCTAGTTCAGCCATTAGAATTTCAGAAATAATGGAAGCCTAGTTTTTAAAACACAGAAGACGTGAATTCGGTGCATGCAGCTTAAGATGTCTAACTAAAATAATTGTTAACCATGCAGGTGCTTAGCCTAAACTCAGATTCTCTACCTGTGCCTCTCTGAAACTTGTCAGGCCAGTGATGAATGCCATTGTTTTTCATTACAGTGTCAAAGTGATGGGGTTCTGGGAAATCCAAATATGTAAAAATAATCCTATTATATATTATTATATGTGTTTTCAGATGTCCCACTGCCATTTAGCTCTTTGAAAGTCCTTTATGATGTTTTATAACTCAAATTTCCAAAGTTGGCTTCTTTCCTGCTTTTTAAAGACCCAGTCCTGACCCATTTTTCTTCAGAACTACAACTTTAACAAAGCTTTTAGGCAATCACAACCAGAAAAGTAGGCATAGAAATGATCTTGGTGGCTCCAGTGCGGTGTGCTTCCAGGTGGGCACCATTCAAATACAATGCCATTATGGTAACCCCTGAAACCAGCCCTGTTTGGTTAGCAATAGAGCAGATAGTTTTTCAAATAATCAATGCCTTCTCCAAGGAATGGCAAATTAAATGTGGATCAAATTAAAAGCATCTAAGCATAAAATTAGAGTCAAAACAAGAATTTCCCATTAAAAAGTGCTATTCAGCCTTGTGTGATATTTGTTGAAGACTCCTTCTTCGTGCCATGCTCGGATCCTCTTGCCAGATTCCCAAGAATCGTGTATAAACAGTGTCTGCTTCCCTTACCATTGTCCTGCTCCTCTTGCCAGACTTACTTGAATTCAACACAGCCATGTTTGAGGCTCAGCACATGAGTGAGTTCCTCTGTCACCCAAACCGGAGAGTATCATCAGGGAGTGTACAGGCCAGTTAGAAAGGAAATTCTCTGTTTACCCACAAGTACATTGTCCATCAGCAAGGATGGGAAAGGAAGTGCAGCAAACATTACTGATAGTTTAATGGCATTTAAATAAGATACTCAAGGTTGAGGGGCGCTTGGTGGCTCAGTCGGTTAAGCAGCTGCCTTCAGCCCAGGTCATGATCCCAGAGTCCTGAGATGGAGCCGCACCTCAGGCTCCCTGCTCAGCGGAGAGCCTGCTTCTCCCTCTCCCTCTACCAGCCACTCCCCCTGCTTGTGCTCGTGTTCTCTCTCTCTGTAGCATATAAATAAATAAAATCTTAAAAAAAAAAAAAAGATACTCAAGGTTGAAAATTTCCTAAATGTCACCTTACTCTTAACGGTGCACCCTGTAGCATGAAACAGTTTTTCCTAATACTAAGCATAGTGATAAATAATTGGGGTTTTAATTTAATGACCTGGTTCTCCTTGTGCACAGAGCCAAAATTTAAGTAAAATTTAACCTTTCAAGATCAGGTCACTGCCCAAAACAAATATTCTTTTTCTTTAGCTGGATAATAGCACCACACCAAGCAATGGATGACGCATCTTTTACAGCAAAGATGGTAACAGAAGATTTAGGATTGTCACAGAAACGAATCCGTAACTGAAAGGTGACTGGTTTGTAACTTTTGTGCTTGAATGAGCCACTGATTACAGTAAACACACCTGTTCATCTGTCACAGACCACAAGCATCATGGCATGGCAGCTTTTTAGGAAGCAAAGGCCTCTCTTGACAAAGACACAAGCGAATTTTACTGGGTAATCATATGAAGAACTTGAGCACTCTGTGTAATGAATTAGGGAAATTAAATGAAAAGGTTAAAAAATAATTTCTATATTTGGAGAAACACAAGTGTTTCAGGATGTGAAAGTTGCTCTATAGAGAGAAGGGAGAGAGAAACAAAGAAGTTGCAGGATTAAAAAAAAAAAAATCTTGGTCCCCACAACACAATAAAGAACTAAAATAACCCAAGGACTTGTTATATAGACTTTGTGATATTTTAAAGCAACCTAGAAAAAAATTTCAAGTACTTAAAACCCTTTTTACTTCCTAGGCCGGTAGAACTCTTGGGAACATCTTGGAAACAAAACCCCTTGGGCAGTATTTACAGAGAGATCAAGGGAATGTCTCAAGAAACCAGCACTGTGTTGGACTTCCTTTGCTCCAAGGTCACCAGATGAAACCCAGGCAGCTTAGAAATTACTGACAGCTTTCCTCTCTGATGCTGGCCTAGAAACACTTGAGAGGAGGGAGGAATGACCTTCACAGAAAGAGCCACTTCTCCAGACATTATTTGACAGCCTTTGGAGGGTAGCAACTTCCCATCCCTACCACCTCTTCAAGTTCCGGATGTACAATCCCAACTCCATCCGAACTGAAATGCATGCAGATGGTTGGTCTTACAATGCCTCCACATCATTCTGTGGTAAACAGAAGATCACTAAACAAAATAAGACCATTTAACATCAGATGATCTGTCAGAAATGGTCTACTCCAGCAAATGTCTCATCCTCAAGGGTCTGCAACTGAGTAGCTTTCATAAGTCAAAATTATGAGCTCTCTGTATGTATATACATATATATGTGCATCTATTAATGTAAGATTCATTAATATTTCAGTATGTCAGGTGAATATATCTATGAGAAACAGGGGAAAGAGGCAAATAACCAAAGTCAGCATTATGAGTAATTCAAGGCTACAAACTGAATCCTATGTGAAAGTGAAGAACCGTGCATTTCTTATTTCTATCTCAGATGGCTTTGATTGGGCAAAGAATGAAGACTAAGTACCAAATGCATTACAGCTCAGATATCCATTTTTGTAAAGGCTGTCTCTTATCTTTATGTTTCTTCCAGATGACACAGAGTTGGCAGAAGGCAACACTGTAACCCTTTTTCAACAACATAAATATCGAGAATAAAAAAAAAGGAAACATGATCATGAATCACAAGGGAGGAAAACAATGAGGGGTTGCAAAGAAAAGGAGGAGATAGAAAGAGAATGCAGGTAGAAAATGGAGAAGACAAGAAAAAGAAAAGAAGAGAGAAAGGTAAGCAGGAAACATTTTTCTCCACATAATATGCATCCTTGTAGGTGGGTTTTACCATTGATTCCTACTTTCTACTTTCTAATTTCAAACACTCATTAGGACAACACAATGGTGAGAGAGTCCCTTTCAGGAGACCCAGAACATTAATCTTCCTCATTATATTTGTTCAGAGCTACACTGAAATGTGCACATTTGTTCTAGTTTCACTAGTAAGTCTCAATTCATCCTCTTATATTGTCATGAATACTTTTTTTATCTTAATGAAAAAAATTCTAATACTATGTGAACTTTAATTGTATTGCCAATTTCCTTGTCATATTGTATTCCCACGGTAGAGTATTAACACTGATATACTTTAACTGTGCTTCATGTATAAATTTATACGCACAGAGGCATATGCATTTTTTAATGGGATTTACCTGAGTAATGCTAATAGGGAGCCACACATGTAAATCCTTGTGCATCGAAATGAAAATATATCTCTACATATTCTCAAATAAGGTTTCTTGGGGGTTCATTTAATGTTTGTGGAGAATTCATGTATATTTGTAACCAGTTCTAATCATCTGAAGGTCACAGAAATTGGAGCATTTTTTAAATACTCCTTTCTGTGGTGAATGAATGGAACAGACTATGTTCAGATTTGTTTCTTTCTTCAAAGCCCATTTCAAAACAAGATGCCTAATTTTAAGGACATTTTTCCCCTGTTTTAAAAAATAAAACAACTTTGTGGAAGAAAAAATATATAGCTGCCAAGTATATATAAGTTCAAAAGTTTTTCTATTGCCTGAAATAGAGATGCAAGAAATTACATTAAAGTTTTAAACAGAAACAGAAGTTTTCAGTCGATGTAGATAAAAATCTATTAGAGATAAAATTGTTTTGACAAAAACTGTGTAAATACAATGCCACTGGCTGCAAGCCTATTATTGAATGTAAGTGGAAAATAAGAATAGCACTCCTGAAGGGGCATTGCTAAAGTGACACAAAATAAACACAACCATTTCAGTATAATTTTTCACATTAATTATGTTTTCTTATCGTAGATGTATAACTAGCCAAGTATAACAACAATAACAAGATAGCACCAAAGTTATTTTGCAAACAGGAAAAAGCAAATAAAATAATACTGATATGCTAGTTATTAGATTACTAGCCTTTTATCTTGTGGAATAGCTTCCCTGAACAAAAAGACTATATTAATCATTTCTGTTCCTCCAAGTAAATGATATTGCATTTCTGGAAAAATAATGTTAACAGCCTTTTTCCTTAAAGATACCTTCATTTATTTGCTGATTTGCCATCTCCAAAGCTCCAACTACTAAGCATATTTTCAAAAATAACTTTTAGCATAAGAACGTTGGCTTCTTTTTTCTCTCTCTTGCCAGGCTAAAATGAAATACCCAAAAGGAAAATGTTCCTCACTTTCTTTAATGGAACCTTTGCACTGTTATTTGCAATTTCATGGAAGGTGTACCTACAGACTGCATCCTGTTTAGTCTCCCAAATAAACTTCCTTTACCCAAGTTTCTCTCCGAGTGGAAGTTAGGGACCACACTGAATTCAACCAATGGATGGTCTTCAAAGTCTGTCCTCTAGAAGCCACCATTTTTGTCAATTAATCTTAGAAATAACTCCCAAGTTCAATCCCCATATGTTTGGTTAACATGTTCTCCTCTTTGCCTGGAAAGCTCTAGCTTTCTGATTTTCTTTACTGTATTGTATATTATTGTTTATTCTACTTCATCCGCCTCCCTACTTTGTATTCCTCCCTTGCCATGAGACCTACCCTTCTGTACACTGAGCTTGCCAGATTTAATCGAATGCACCCCTGATTATTCATTACCATCACAGAGAGGAGATGGGCATATTTTTCTTTATTAGTCCCAAAATATTACTTTTAGTGAAGGAAAAACAAGACTCTTCCAGGGAGTAGAAGAGCAGGAAACTATTTCTCCTGCATCTCCCCTAAAAATGGTCTCCATGATATGCCTTGGACGAAATCTGAGGATTCTGTGGGTAATGCATGCAGGGAGAGTAGTTTAGGAGAACATACTGTCATCAAAGGGAAATGGCAACAGCTAATGATTCCTTACTATTTCACATCTTTAGATTTTTGTTTGTACATTTGTTCATACACTTTGGTTTATACATTTTTTGACTGTGTATTTATATTAGAGTCCCGTGCCATTATTATAATGAATTTTCTGAAATAGTATTTTTATGTCATTTCTAAATCACATCCTTTGAAGCTTAGAATTTGTAAGGTTTAGAATCTTGGCCTCTTGGGGTGGATAATAGGATATTAAAATATACCATTAGATGTGCCTAAGACTCTCAGTCAATTGAGGGTTTATCTGTGAGGGCTAATGTGAACACAGACAAGAAAGACTTGGTCTCTAGTCCCCGTGTGAAGCATATTGAATAAGTAACTTATCTTAAGGATTGATTAGAATAGATTCTTGCATTTTTCTTATGTAGATATTTAAAAATTGTTACAAAAAGAAAATTATTGCTTTTCATCCCCCTAAGTTAGGTATGGGGAAAATAAAAAAGAAATGTCAAGGAGAAAACTAGAAAGACAGGGACCCCAAAAAGAAGTAAGAGGGCTCAATCCTCTCTAAGGCCTAAATCAAAGCTCTGCAGTATTTTTAAATGTTTTTAAATGTTTTTTTAAAAATGATTTAATATAGTGAGTTGAGATACATTACATTAGATATAATTAGACCTAGACAGGAAAGGTGGTTCTGAGAAGCTAATGAAATATCATTAAGGTTGAATATAAGATTGTTGATTAGGATAAAGCTAATCCTGATTAGGATAAACAAGATAGGAGCTAGAGATCTTATTTTTCCTCTTATTTATATATTTATTTTGTGAGTAAAGAAGAGGTGTACTACCTCACCTTATTGGAAGAAAAAAATAGAGAATATCACCATTTTTACATTTTGTTAAAATATTCCATCATGATGATAATGTCTTTTCCACTTTATTTTTGAGACAGGCATTTGCTTTGAGACGTATCTATATTAAGGTAAAGATATAAATAAAAATTGCATTTATTTGCTCTGTATTATACCTTCACGGCAAAGAAGTACTACAAGGCCCCAAACAGTCTGGCTGCTCCTTCCCTCCAAACCTTACCCTATACCAGGGCCCTTCTAGAAAAAGATTTTCAGTCCTTCATTTCCCTTCCATCTTTGTCTATTTAATACCTAGTCATTATTTAGACCTCTGGTCCATTCTCATTCCTAGTGAACACCTGCTTGACTTCCCGGACCAGATCAAATCAACTACAAGTTCTCCTAACACTCTGGACTTTTCCTTTGTGGTATTTTTCATAGGTACAATTTTATTTTTATTTGTTCAAATACTTGATTACATTCCATCGTCCTCAAGCTTCATGAGGGGACAAGTCCCCATTTGGTTTTGCTCTCTACTGTTTCCTCAAAAGATTAGTATGGTTCCCAGCACATGGAAGGCACTTGATAAACATTTGACAACTGAAAGAATAAATGAACAAATACATGATCTTCACTTTGTATCAGAATGGTTGGTGTCATACAGACACAAACAATAACTGGTTCTAGTCATGAGATAGATGAGGATGACTGTAGAGTCCTCTCTCTAAAAATTTGATGTGTACTTGAAACCTCTTCTCCAAGAGTAAATACCTCAGTTTTGAGCACATCAATGAATAACCTCAAACCATAATTTCATGGACATTCATGCAAAAACAACTTGGGTATTTCTGGATCACTTACAATTCTTTTAATCATCTTCCGGTCTTATTTGTAAGCACTGATACACCGTAACATTGACATGTTGCAAACTACTCAATAGCATTTAAACATTATTTGTATTGCATATATATTAGTTCTCATAGATGATGGCAGATAAGCAAAGTAAATCCAATATATATATGAAGCCATCTAGACTTTGAAATTTAGAGACTGCTATCGCCATACTGGAACCAAAATTCCCACTGAAGCACAGAAATTCATAAAGCATTTCATTTTCTTTAATTGCTCCTTCCTCTATGCTTCCAGAAGAGATCATTTACTCTTTCACTTTATCCCAGGTTTTTGGCTAGCATTATAGTTATAATTATGTATATCACTGATTTTTTTCCTTACCTATAACAATACTAGGAATAGGAACCAAGTTCTGTCCATTGAATACCACCTCCAATACTCCACTGCACCAACAACCACACACAGTGCTTTGGTAGTTTAAACACAACATATGAGTTTTAAATAGAAGGGAGGAGAAAAAATAAAGTAAGAGAGAAGAAAGGAGGAAGCAAGGGGAAAAAAGGAGGCAGGTAGAAAAAGTGGTCTTTTCCCCCGAATCGCTAAGGAATTGCTGAAGAAGGAAAGCAAAGCTGGGGGCATCTCGTTACCTGACTTCAGGCTTTATTACAAAGCTGTGATTACCAAGACAGCATGGTACTGGCACAAAAACAGAGAAATAGACCAATGGAACAGAGAAATAGACCAATGGAACAGAGAGTCCAGATATGGACCCACAAATCTATGGGCAAATCATCTTTGACAAAGCAGGAAAAAATATCCAGTGGAAAAAAGACAGTCTCTTCAATAAATGATGCTGGGAAAATTGGACAGCTATGTATAGAAGAATGAAACTAGACCATTCTCTTACACCACACACAAAGGCACACTCAAAATGGATGAAAGACCTCCATTTCCAGGCAGGAATCCATCAAAATCCTGGAAAAGAACATAGGCAGTAACCTCTTTGACATCAGCCACAGCAACTTCTTTCAAGACGTCTCCAAAGACAAAGGAGACAAAAGCGAAAATGAACTTCTGGGACTTCATCAAAATAAAAAGCTTCTGTACAGCAAAGGAAACAGTCAACAAAACAAAGAGGCAACCTACAGAATGGGAGAAGATATTTGCAAATGACACTACAGACAAAGGACTGGTATCCAAGATCTATAAAGAACTACTCAAACTCAACATCCAAAAAGAAGATGAACATCAAAAAACGGGCAAGAGACATGAAGAGGCACTTCTCCATAGAAGATATACAAATGGCTAACAGACATATGAAAAAATGTTCAGCGTCACTAACTATTGGGGAAATTCAAATCAAAACTGCACTGAGATACCACCTTACACCAGTCAGAATGGCCAAAATTAACAAGTCAGGAAACAGCAAGTGTTGGAGAGGCTGCGGAGAAAGGGGAACCCTCTTACACTGCTGGTGGGAATGTAAACTGGTGCAGCCGCTTTGGAAAACAGTGTGGAGATTCCTTAAAAAATTAAAAATAGAGCTACCCTGTAACCCCGCAATTGCACTACTGGGTATTTGCCCCAAAGATACAGATGTAGTGAAAAGAAGGGCCACATGTACCCCAATGTTCATTGCAGCAATGGCCACAATCGCCAAAGTGTGGAAAGAGCCAAGGTGCCCTTCAGCAGATGAATGGATAAAGAAGATGGGATACATATATACAACAGAATACTACACCTCCATCAGAAAAGATGAATATCCAACTTTTGTAGCAACATGGACTGGATTGGAAAAGA
>PITA01000615.1:212508-255067 GCA_004023965.1 Spilogale gracilis
AATAAGCCAAGTAGAGAAAGTCAAGTGTCACATGGTTTCACTTACTTGCGGTGCATAAGCGGTAACCTAGAGGACAATAGGAGAAAGAAAGTAAATGGGAAGTAGGGTAATTCAGGGAGAGCAACGAAACAACAGAGACTTTGGATACAGAAACAAACTGAGGGACTTGGAGGGAGGGGGTGGGGGGATGGGAGAGCCTGGTGGTGGGTACTGAGGGCACCTATTGCATGGAGCACTGGGTGTGAAGAATAGGGAATGAATTTTGAACACTGGAAAAAAAATTTAAGTAACAATAAAAAAAAAGTGTAAAAAAAAATTAGGGTGCCTGGGTGGCTCAGTTGGTTAAGCGACTGCCTTTGGCTCAGGTCATGATCCCGGAGACCCGGGATCGAGTCCTACATCGGGCTCCCTGCTCGGCAGGAAGCCTGCTTCTCCCTCTCTCACTCCCCCTGCTTGTGTTCCCTCTCTGGCTATGTTTCTCTCTGTCAAATAAATAAAATCTTTAAAAAAAAATTAAATAAAAAAAAATAAACCAAATCTGTATATAGTAAAAAAAAAGAAAAAAAGAAAAAGTGGTCTTTTCAATGATGACACCATTTGCTTGGATCAAGCCATTAGATAATACTGACAATTTGCTGCAATTATTTTGAATAAGCTCAACAATTTTTAAGATTTCACCACAACATACCATCACCTACTGATTAAATATTTCATTCCTTCTCACTATCTCTCTCCCCTCAATTATCTGCCTGAAGTGCTAATACACACTGAAATAAGCAAAATATTGGGCGCAGAAGAGAAAAGGAACAAAACAGAAACATAAAACACAGAGTTGAATATACTGCCTATTAGGCCACCAGTTGCTGCCACCCTCCAGCGCCTCTGTCTGCATCAAAATGGGAGTTTGGGACCAGTCAATTCTACCATGCTTCTCATCCTTGCTATGCTTCACAACTACTCAAGAAAGAAACTCCCTTTTCTGTCCTTTCACCTACCCTCACACATTACTGCTCCCAACTCCTCTTCTGCATATCTTCACCATCCCTTTCCCCCAAAGTAGGGGCTGCTCATTCTTCCCATCTACACTCACCGTAATGTGAAGAGAGATAGTCTTTGTGTTCCCCATAGCTTTTTTCAAACTATTGCTCCTTTACCCTAATTTAAAACCACGACCCTTGAAACTTCTCTTGAATCCCTGTGTATGGCCCATTACTCTTGGATTTTCCCCACTCATTAGTTGAGGATTACGGCACCTGGATCAGGACCTCTATCTCTCTCCCAATCCCAGTCAGCTTTTTCATTTTATCTGAGGGTGACTCCTCCCACATTCCAGCTCCTTGACTTGCTCAATTTTGATAAACCAACCATTCTGCAATCTACTCCCATAACCATATTCTTGCCACATCTAGAATGTAAACTCCCATGCCCCACATCCCTGACCACTCTCTGTCTCTCATTGTTAATGCATTTACTCTTCCCAGGCATGTCTTGAGTAATTATAATCGCTGCCTATATATCAGCAACCTTTAGTTTTCCAGTTTTTTCCAACCTAGATTTCAGGGTTCATTACGCCAACCATTCCCTTGTCACTATTCTCTGACTCCTGACTCAACTGAACAGTCTTAGATGTGTTACAAATAACCCCAAATAAAAACAAAGCAATAACAAAAACACCTTCATGTAACATCACCCTTTGGCTGTGAACTTGTTTTTGCCCTTCCTTTCACAATCAAATATCTTGTTAAGGTAACCTATCCTTTCTGCAGTTCTCATTCTGAATTGCTCTTAGACCCGTTACAGTCGGCTTCCGTCTTCCAGGATCCCGGTCCTTTCTCCACAACTATCTACCTCAGAATACACTGTTTTTCACCAACTGCCTTGTCCAATTGCCTCTATTCTCCCTTCCCTCCCATCAGTTACCAAGTTCTACTGATGTATTATGACATATCATAAGTTAACATCCGTTGAATTTATGCTATGTTCCGGGCCCCGTGCTTTACATTTCATCCTCACAACAACCTTGTGGAGTACATAATCCTCTTATTATTCCCATTTTCTACATATAAAAAGTATAACTAGAGGTGATAGGCTAGGCTGAAACCTTTCTACCTCCCAGGATCCATCTCTTAGACCCATCCTCTCCTCTATTTTCCCTCTGTCACTGCCTTGCCGCAGCTCAGTGAGAGGCTTTCCTCCTCACTGCTTTCCCTCACTCCATTCCATGTCCCCCATCCGTGTTCTCCACTGCTGCCACAGACTCCTCTAAATTTCATGGCTTAAATACTTGCACAGGTGTCCCTTAACTGTCACAGTATCATACTTATCATACAAGTTTTTTCACGATCTGCCCTTTGTCTGCCTCCCTGCTCTCAACTCATGCCACTTTCTCACTCCCTCAAACCCAAATGAGATAACTTATTGTTCCCTAACGTGTCTTATCACATTGCACTTACAGCATGGAGTCATGTGTCACTTTTTCATGCTCAACTAGGAGTTCCTGTGGGGCTGGCAGGACTGTGGTTTTCTGAACTTTGAACCCTCAGTTCTACCCAGAGTGCCCGTCAATATACAAGAACTCAGATAGTTACTTCTTAATCTCTTCTTTTTAATTTAGCTGTCCTGATTTGAACCCACACATCAAAAGAATGTTTTTCAAATTCTATTGTACACCTAAAGAGATATTTTTAGAATTTTCCAAGTACAAAACAAATGATGTTTTGATGAATTAATACTCCTAATGAAGACAGCATCCATGAATTGAGTAAAACAGAATCCATTTGCTTGTTTTGATGGGCAAGGAATTTGACTGCCAGCAATGATGTTATATGTGTGTAGATATTTCTGCACATGTACCACTTGCTACATTTCAAAGTCTATATTTAAAGATATATAGATTTTTGGTTTAAAATGTCTAATAGATACAGACACCTATATTTTAAAGAATATTTTAAATAAGTACAAAACATTTCTGGACAAAATACAAAGTCCTTACAAATACTAGTCTATATACAATTGAGCAAGAAGACAACTATTTGCATGTAAATCAGTAAGCTTAATGGTGGATTTCAGGTCTCTTGAGAACTATCTAACATAAAGCAACAAATAAATTGAATGGTACCACATTGTTCTCACAAAAGCTAATAAACATGGCTTTATAGCACCCTGTTCTTTGAAGTAATCGCCTCTTCTACCATTATTTGACTTAACATATATATTCCTATAACTTTCACATATGTGTTCATACTTTCAAAAATTAAGTACTGTAATTAATTTCCCATTTTCAAAATTCATGATGTGTTTAGCAAAATATGTCCAGTGAAACTCAATCATTTTCCTGTAAGAATGTTTGACATTCATTTCCCCCTACTATACTTATCAATATCTTGAATGTAACCATTGTCTATTTCTATGGGTATTCTTCAATCAGATTTTGTTCTCATTCATTCATCTATCTTAGCTCTTAGCTCTAAGACAGCTTCCTAGCCACAGCCTAATTAACAATGGAGCTCTCTGTTGAGGGTAGTACTTTCTAAAATTACTTTCAATTTAATAATTACAGATAGATGCGTGATGTGTTTGCTTCATGTGATTCTCCTTTTTTTTTTTTTTTTGTGAATGACACAAATTAAAATAGACAATAAAACATCCAAACACAGGGCCCTCATTACTTATGTTGTTCATAACTTACATACACCTTAAGGCTTAAAGCAAAGACTATTTACTCTGACCATGACTCATACATCAAGCTTTCCACAATTCCCTGTTATCCACAGTTGTATAGAACTGGAAAACTGCTTTTTCATGCCCCATTCCCTCACTAAAATAAACTGACTCCCAGAGTTTCCCGGAAAGGCTGTAACTTTATTTTCCAATCTGAAAACAATTAATAAAGTACTCAGTGGTGAGTCCCAAATATGAGATAACTTGACCTTGGCAGAACATACACTGCACTGGGCTAGGAATGATTTTCCTTTTCAGCACTTCCCTAAGTAAACTCAGTAATACTGAGGTCACTCTTGAGCCCTACACTGAAAACTGACCTTAATGTCTGTCCCTTTACCTTTGAATTCTTAGCACATTTTTATCTTAACACCAAACCAGTTTTTACGGCTACATGATTATTTCAAAGTTGGGATGTATGAAACTGGAAGATACGCCAGAGTGGTCTGAAAATCAAATCATATACTGTTGAAACTATGGCCATGTCTAAACTGAATCCATCTCTACACCTTCACTTCTCCCAAATGCCTAGTTCTCAAAAAGAATAACCTCAACAAGAGAATTACTATTAATCAATTAGGATGGAGAGGCATGATGTCTTTAGCCTACAGAAAGATGCAGAGTAAGTTTAACTCATCACTGTTTTCTAAAGCTTAAAACTAGGAAGAAACAGTAATGTGTAAATAAAGACAGTACCAAAAAATTATAAGGGAAGACTTCATAGAGAAGGAAATTTGAACTCAAACTTGAAGCTTATTTAAAACATAAATCAGAAGAAAGAAAATCATTCCACATGAAAGCAAAAACATAATCGCAGTTACCACTTAGCGATCATGTTCTATGTGGCAGGTACCACACTGAGCACATGCTTAACATTGACTAATAATACTACAGCCCTGTGATCTGGGTACTTTCATTATTCCCATTTTGCAGATAAGGAAACTGAAGCCTAAATAGCCTGAGTAACTTGTTCAAGGTCACCCAACTAGTCAGTGGTGGGAGCAGGGTTTCCTCCTATGTTGTCTCAATCCAGGAGCCCCTCTTAATCACTATACTCTATTGCCCTAAACACATGTGTGAAACTTTGGGGGCAAAGAGGAAACTGGCCAACTAGTAACGGAAGCTACGTGAAATAAAAACAAAAAGGAAGTTCACCATATGAATCAGATTGTAAGCTGCCTTAGAACTAGAAAAGGTTTGAATTTGAAATAAGGAGCTATGGAAGGTCTGTGAGCAAGAAAGCAGCTTTAGAGGAAGACAAACCTGGGGAGACATGCAATGGCACAGACTGGTTTGAACAAGTTGGGGAAATCCTTATTCAGGCCTTTGGTAACTGCATTTGGTGAGTTTTGCTGTAGTAACAACCCCCAACTGTTGGGGGCTTACAAAAACAAATGTTTACTTCTCACTTACATTACATGTCTGCTAAGGATGGCTGTGAGGGAGTTGTGAGTTTTCTCCATCTGTCTTCTTCATTCCTGAATCCAGGATGAAAAGCAGCCTTTCCTTGGATACATGAGTCTTGTGGCAGAGGAAAAGAGCGAGACAGCTGACCGAGACACACAATGGCTCTTAAAACATCTGCTCACTTACCAGTGTCAAAGCAAGTCACATGGCCAAGCCTGGGCTCAAGGTTGATGGGGCAAGGATGCATCCTCCTCCAGAGGAGAACTGCAAGTCACATGGTACTGGGCCAGGGTGTATAATCCTCTTATAGGAAAGGGGAATGAATCGTGGGAACAATAATGCCATCCACCAGAGAAAGCCTGTGCTCTTTAAGGTGCTGTCACTATAAATTAAAGCAGCAGACTGAAATGAGTAAACTTCATAGAAGGGGGTGAAATCTCTTGTTCTTCCCAGATAGAGGGCTCTGCCTTGAGGAGAACAACTGCTGTTCTATTTCCATATTTTCTGGTGTAAAAGCCTTATGGTGTATGATTTTATCATCTTGTGCCTAAAATCTGTCAAAGACTGAAAAGTGAGTCAAAGACAGTTTATATGAATTGATGGGGAGGATATGAATCCTTTATACTGTTGTGTTACAATTAAAATGAAATTACAAAAATAAACAGAGAAAGGACCCAGTTAACATGTGTCAGACCTTCCTGATTTTCTGTCATAGACGGCATTATAATTAAGATGACTTTACCTGCTGACTCTTTGTGGCTGCTGACCTAATAAGATACTCTAGTTGCATATAAGATATATGTGATACAAATGAGTGACAGTTAAGAATGACCTAATCTAGATACATTTTGGTGCTAAAGAAGTTGCCCCCAAGTATGCAAATCATGAACACACACACAAAAAATGATGTAATGGTATTCTTAGAATGAGTTGTCTCCAAGACTTTCTTTGGAATTTTTGAAACCTACAAAAGTGCAGTCTGAATCTTACCTTACACTGTCTGTTTGGTTTTCTTGCTCAAATTTGTTGTCCCTACTAGTCCTTTATAGCTTCCAAGGTCTTTCCAAAAGGTCACTGTTTCTCTGGTCCAAAGCCTGGTTCTTTGATCCCTTTCCCTGTTCCCCCATCATGCACCCCTGTTTGGATTCTTATACACAGATGTATATCTCTGGAAATTTACCATTTTATCTGAGCACACAGTTTGCCAAATCCAGAACATTCCCATTAAAGATCAGTCTTGTTAGATTTTCAACTAGAAAATGGTCTGTCCGTAGTGTTCCCTCACAGGGCACCAGGGCACACTTTCTCTTCGCAGATCTATCCCCGTTTCCACAGCTGCCCCTCAGGCACCAAAGATACAGATATAGTGAAAAGAAGGGCCATATGTACCCCAATGTTCATAGCAGCAATGGCCACAATCACTAAACTGTGGAAAGAGCCAAGGTGCCCTTCAACAGATGAATAAAGAAGATATGGTCCATATATACAATGGAATATTACGCCTCCATCAGAAAGGATGAATGCCCAACTTTTGTAGCAACATGGACTGGATGGGAGGAGACTGTGCTGAGTGAAATAAGCCAAGCAGAGAAAGTCAAGTATCATATGGTTTCACTTACTTGTGGAGCATAAGGAGTAACATGGAGGACAGTGGGAAAAGGAAAGGAAATGTGAACTGGGGTAAATCAGAGAGGGAGATGAAGCATGAGAGACTTTGGACTCTGAGAAACAAACTGAAGGTTTTGGAAGGGGGGTGAGGGGATGGATGAGCCTGGTGGTGGGTATTGAGGGCACGGATTGCATGGAACACTGGGTGTGGGGCATAAACAATAAATCTTGAAACACTGAAAAAATAAAATAAATTATTATTTAAAAAAAAAAAAAGAAAAGAAAATGGTCTGTCTCTCTCCTTTCTTGCAATCCTACCAAATCTTTTAGAGGAAGCCCAAGTCTTCCCTGAACAAAAAACTTGAAAGTTTTGGGAAGACCACATACTGGGATATGCAGTAGATATTAAGTACATGATAAGTATTTGTAGAATAAACTGAGAAATGGACACAGTAATCATTGCAGCAGTTAAGCCGTTCCTATATAGCAAAAGCTTCTCAACTTTCATTCAAAGACATGTAAAGAGAATACAATATGTTTTTCACATAAGATGCTCAATAAATATTTGTTGTTTAGTTGGCAAGGAGGAAAAAATATGGTCAACAGTTCATAGCAGAAAAGATGTCCAGTCACACCGTCTCCCACCTCCCCCATTTTAAAAAATAAAACAAGCATTTTTTTGTAAGCCCAGGGGAAAAAGAATGAATATAATAATGAAAATTCTATCTCTAGGAAGAGAAAGTTGCCTCACACTCCATCACCTACAATGTCATTTCCTAAATACTATAGAATGCTATCAGAATGTCATCAAGGTCTAAGAAGGCTTCTTTTGTATTATAATGATCTACTACATATAACCATATTTATAAAAGAACACGGACAACCCAGACCATAACCACATCTACGGTATACTGCATTTGCTTTCCAAAGACCTTTACCTAAATTGACAATCAAAATGCTGCTGTAAATTTTTAAATCATTTTAAATATCTCATTTATGTGGCAAATTCAACAGCTTATTCTAAGGCTACTTTCAACAGAGTAACTCAAATCGTTTTATGAGCTACATCTTATTGGTGAAATGCTGGAGTGCTGGGTTCAATCATAGCAACGAACTTTGAAGCACTGCAAGAATGAATAGAATCCCATCTCTTTGTGCTGCAATTACTGCTCTCAGGAGATCAATAAATGTATTTCTCCCACTTTTGTACAACTGCACAACTGTAATATATAGTGTTTACTAACTCTGTTTTGCTACATTTGTAAAACCTATTTAAAATCTAACCAATCTCAATCTTAAAAAATCATAAACTATTCAATCATGAAATCCAATCATGAAATCATAAACTATCCAAGAAAGCATTCCGAAAAGTGGAAAATTGGTAAATATAAAACCTGTCATTATAACATCATGAGCTTATTTGCATAAGCACAGAAGTGGTGCTAATCTTAATCTTATACACAAACATAGGATACTTAAAGAATAATTTTCTAAAAATAACACGGTTAACAATAGATGGGATATTTCAAGCACAATGTGAGATTTTAGTCATATAAACATGAGAACAAAGCTCTCTAACAAAATGAAATGCTATTTTGGAAAATGAGGTATGGAAAGCATATTTCTTAATAGACAATATAAAGTATAAAATATCTTGATTTAATTTAAGTCTCTCTAGGTATAATTGGTGAATTTTGAAAAATTCACCAAAATTACTGGCAGTAGAAGAAAGACTAGAAGGAAATATTACACAGAAGAATGTTAGCCATCCTTATCATTCAATGATAAGACAGTTGTGAATTTATTTCATTTTTACTATTGTCTGTAGCTTCTGGTAGCTTCGGGTATTCCTCAATGAACATCATTATTAATATTAGACAGAAAAATGCATCATTTAGAATACTAAAGGAACTAACCTCTTTGAATCAGGAAAGGGTTACACTGTTAAGCAGACTTTATACACCTTACACATTAGATGTGGAAGGGCTTACCTTTTACCCCAGATTTCAGAGAACACTGAAGGGTCACATTATCAGGTTATAATTTCACTCTGTTGGAGTTATTGCTTGCATATAAATCCTAGCAGGAGACATTAGCTGTGATAGGGATATTTTCTCTCTGATCCAAAAACATCTTGCCTTTTCCCCTGAACTGTAAAAATTATTACAAAAATGTCTTGGAAAATAAAATCAATGTGGATACCTAATAATACTGCATTAACAGGTTTTTTTCATCAAATTCTACAAGTAATGCATTATATTGCTTTTCTTTTCCAAAATAGCAACATGAGGTAATTTCCATTATACTCTTTTTATAGTCGAAAAAATCCTTCATTTTTTTAAATGTTGAACAATACATTAAGCTGCTTGCTTATATTCTCATCTGGGACCTTATTTCTAATTTCAATTTAAAGATGGTTTGAAGTAAATTAAACAGGCCTATGAAACAAGATCTTCTCAAAACCCAAGTTTAAAATGAGATGAGATCTTCAATTAAGAATTTTACTTGTCACATTGTGACAACATTATTTAATGGTGACAGGAAGAGGCGGCTGAGAACTGCAGCCTCAGTTGGCACACAGTAAAAGAGAAATCCACATCTTAGAATAATAAATTTCTGGCTATTACACAGATATGGCCCATATTCACCTGGCTATTGGAAAGCAGTTTCCTTTTCCTTTCACAACAAGGTCAGTCCAAACTAATTAATTCTCTTGTTTGGTGAATGTAATATGACTGAGGATTATCATACTTATTAAAGACATAATTTCAAGTCACTGAAGAAGTTTGGTCATGTTTAGAAATTTAGGATCGAATCCTTACAGCTGCCTAACAAATGCGTGCTTACCTTCAACTAGCTCACTAGAACACATCATAACCTTACAGGTATGTTCTCTGATTAGGAACAAAGCTTGGGGTTATCCTCTGTAAGAGGCTGCTGAGAACTGCAGAAAAATTTTACAGAATTTTACAGAAAAATCCCACTTAGAATACCCGAAAATCCAGAGATATGGGGCTAGCTTGAGACCATACTTCTACTGGATCTTGGGCGGGAAAATGCTGAATGGCTTTCATATTGGAAAAAACTTATGCCTGCCTTTTTTTCATTTCTTTCTCTCCTTTTTTTCCCCTTTTTTAATTTTTTGAGAAACTAGAACGTCAGCAAACCACATAGCCATGCTGTGTTATGACGCATGGCGTTTTCATAGTAATGTGACATGTCTAAATGACAAAACGCTGGCTATCTACCAAAAATGTAAAGTAGTTTAAATAGTTTTCCCAAGGAAAAAAAGGCCATTATCAATTTCTTCGGCAAATTTCTTTGCTGTAAAATGGCAGCCAACCAACTTAACACCAAATCTTCACAAAGTACAATGAAACAAAGAGTTTTAGGTATGGATGATTTTGTTTATAAAATTGTTCACTACCCATAGCTCCTTCCTTCTTGGCTCAAAGAGGTAAAACTGTGAACCTTGAAATTGCTTTATCTCCTCTTTGTTCCTAGAGAAGGAGCAATAGAAGATTCCCTCCCCCAAACTGCACATCCCTCCCACTGTGAGAGATCTGAACTGCAGGTGGTTGGATGTTTCTATTTAGAAAACAACTTATTTATAAATCATGGATGGCA
Organism: Spilogale gracilis; assembly: GCA_004023965.1. Taxonomy (NCBI): domain Eukaryota; kingdom Metazoa; phylum Chordata; class Mammalia; order Carnivora; family Mephitidae; genus Spilogale; species Spilogale gracilis. The sequence goes on from PITA01000615.1 coordinate 222,871, forward strand.
AAAATCTGACATCCATTTTTCCTTTTGTGTGTGGCTCAACTTATATATTTTAATAAAATGTTTATTGTATTCTGACTTCTCACAGGTACTGCCATCATGAAAAAAACAAACAAAAACAGTAACACAGAGATGTATGTAATTATCAAGAGAGATAAGCTTCCTTACAATTTAGAAAGGAAGCCAAAAAAAAAAAAACCTCCCTTTTTGAGGGGCGACTTTTCCTATCCCCCTCCATTTATTTGGACACCAAGAAGGAAAACAGAAAGGGAGAACGGAAAAGAGGAAAGAGGAGGTGTATGATGTGTTTTAAGGGCCCGGCATAGGTGCCCAAATCTATCTATATAAATGAAAAACCTTTTCAACTTAAAAATAAAAAAGCAAAAAAACAAAAAACTTCTTTCATTAGTCCCTCCTTTTTTTCCCTTGTGGTGGTCCATGGTGAAATTCTTTCTGGGAATCATTCACCCAGCCCTAATTCTAATAGAAGACTTCAGAGCAGTTTGTGTCTAATAACAGCTCTGTGGAGGCCCTTGAAATTCTAATAAAGAACCATCAACCTATCAGAAGAACATGTAATTTTATGTTCATTACTTCTTGGTGCCCAGCTGTAGAATTTGGATGGTTGCACCTCAATTAAAAGTTGAATTGAAGTTAATATCATTTAAATAAAAACTTCAATAAAAAGTTAAAGTTCCATTCTTAATAGCGTTAATACCCTCTAATGACCGCTATGGTCATTACCACCAGATAACTGACCTCCTTGACCCTTTCCTAACTGAGACACCTTCTTGTAACACAATTATTTAGCAGTAATGAGCACTCGATGGGAGATTATTGTGTAACCAAGCACCTTGACTTACCATTATCAGTCATCTCCATTCTTCAACGAATGTTGCAGTTTTTCATTAGAAGTTTTTCTGTTTCAAAAAGAGAAAGCTGTTCCCACTCCACATCAACTCCTCCCATCCTTGCCCTGATATAAAAGCCTTAAATGTAATTAAAATGGTATAGAGGTTCATGTGTAGTGACTGTTGCCATTAAGGACCTTAATCTGTACCATTTGAGACCACTCTAATGAAAAAGGAGAGGGGGGAAATGAATGCCTGAAAAAAAAGTCAAATGTGCCTTTCTAAGTCTCTTTCCAACTGGAATTTGCATATGGTGTTAAACTGGAAAATATGGGAGACAAAAAGACATCCAAAAGGATGATTTTAAGAGGAGAGACTTCCACAAATCCTTTCAAAACTTCATTTCCTGTTTTCTCTTTCCTGGAGACTGCTATTAGCTGGGGGTAGGGCCAGAGAAGAAACAAAAGGGACATTAACCCAATTTTCTGTTAATATCCTTGTAGGCTCAGCTCCTGAGAATATTCAAAAATTCTCATTTCACAATGTATCTTATTTTAGAGCAATGTTTAAGGAAAAAATTAGACTGCTCTGAAACTTTATATTTTAATTAAGAACAAATCAAGTTGTTAGACAATAATTCTGATTTTTGTGGCAACTCAATCTCATAATCTAGAAAAACAATATAATTCCAAATACTGATGAATAAATAACTAATTTTCTTACAAGTGAAACTGGGCTGCAAACAGAAGTTAAGCAGTACTGATATATGAGATACCTCTAGTTCAAAGTTCATTTATTTCTCTGATTTTCACAGTGAGTTTTTATTGCAGTAGGAGATTATTCAAAAAATGAAGACCAGATAGTCTTCAATTCCTCAGAGGACAAACAAGACAAACTGAGTATTTGATGGCACTTTCAGGTGTAAGCAAAAGGCTTTGTTCACAGGATTTTCCACCAACATAATGTGTTGCTCTGAGGAGTCATAACATCTCTTTTTCTAAAAATCTGGCAGACTTTAGGTCTATATTGCTTTAGGTCTCTATACCCATCCATAAGCTCTGAAAAAAAGCCAGGAGACTAAATTAAAACTTCAGGTGATATCAGCCTAAAGGTTCAGTGACTCCCAATCCTTTGAAGGTTAAAAGAGAAAAAAAAAAAAAGAGAAGAGAAGAGAAGAGAAGAGAGACATATCATTCACTCATTCACCAATAAAACAGTATTTACTAAATACTGTATAAAGTATTGGTAGAAAAAGAAGAAAGAGGTATAGTTCTTGCCCTCACAGAGTTTATAATCTGGTGAACAATAATACAGAATGATATATATGGGAAACAGGTGTTGTTTCACACAGAAGCAACAAGCTGAAGAAATATAAGAGATGTGATTAATTCTGACTGAAGGAGAATTAGGATGACCCTAATAGGAGAAGTAAGACTTGAGAAAGACTCTGAAGAAATTCAGTTAGGATGGATAGAGAGCAGAGAAGAGCACCCAGCCCAAGGGAACAGGCTTGGACCTGTGGTTGAGTGTGGTATCAGAGAAGTGGGGCTGAGAGGTATGGGCTGTGTGAAGGAACTAACGGCCAATGACCCTGGAGAGGTGATTTGATATTGGATGGAGGAAAATTCTGAATACCTCATTAAGGAGTTCATATTTATTTGTAGCAAAGCTTTTGAGCTGGAGTTTGATGTGATCCAACATATATTTTAGGAAAATGAGGATGGAAGTGGGGTGATCAGTATCCAGAGCTAAAACTGAAGCTGGGAGTCAATTCAAAGTCGGTGACACTACTCAGCATTAACACTGTGGCTGAACACTCAGAGACGCGGGGTTGGGGGGGGGGCACTGCCCACAGTCACTATAGGTTTATAGGCAACCAAGGCAGGACACCCTTAGGTCCTCATCTGTAAAATGCAAACTATTGGCAGCTCCCTGAGTCTATCTGTGGGAAATCAGATTTCAAGATTTGTCTCAGCCCTATCTAGCTGGAATGATCAGGCCTAGACCAAGTGAGTGGGTGCAGAAAGGAGATGAGACCTAAGAGAAAAGTACCCCTATGGCTCAACCAAATGCTAGTGTTCCACTGATGTGTAAATAAAAGCATTGTTGATCAATCATCCTTGACCCAAGCTGGGAAAGCAAACCAAGTCAGACATATATTTGGCATTATTGCAGGCTTGCCATTTAGTCCCTATTGGTCTCTGGACATACTAGACCAAAGCCAGGCCCAAGTGAAGTCAACCAAATAGCATACGGAATGACCCCTGAAGGGCTGATAAAATACCCTCCTTTTGGCTGAAATGGTTGAAATGGTGCTTGACTCATGTCTTTCTAGTGGATGCCAGCAGCAGGAAGAGCAATGTTCCCTATGCAGCTGGTGCTCAGGTATGACCACAGGTAAAGCTTCCACAGACCAGGAAGAGAAACTGTCAAGCAAACATTTTTACTACACTGAAAGAAAATGGAGCAAGAAGGATTTTTTTTATTTGTATAAAATATATTGTTCTTCCAGCCTGCAGTGAAATAGTTTCTATTTAATTGCACAGAAATCCTAAGAAGGTTACAGCAGTGAAACATTAAAATTCTAAGGGCAACTAATAACATTAAAACTTTATAGCCCCAGATAGAATAATTTAGACAAAAACAACATGAACATATGTTTTGTGTAATAATAACAAACATTTATAGCTGTCAAGAGAGAAAAACACAGGTTTATGCACACCTTAATGGTGTGCATGGGTGAGCATGAGTATATTTAAAACATAATATATTACAAAAATGACAGCAGGCATGGCTCTTCTGGGTACTATGTTAAATCAATGAATAAATTACCAAAAGTGAGCTGTGGCTGTTTGGATGTGTAATTGAGCTTAACGTATGTAGTGTTATTTCAAAAGAAACTGTTCAAGGAGTTTCGAGCCCAATCCACTCTGTTTCTATCCTAGGCAGTTTACAAATAGCAATAAATGAAACTGTTTCACAGTGGGAAGGAAGTTTAGTTATACACATTACTTAAATGGAGGAAAAGTTAATTTTAATATGCTTTGCAGGAATTGAAAACAAACTTATAATAATTTGCTTACATTCACCAAACGAAATTGAAATGTTAATATTTGAATTTAAATTTATTTTAATTATTCACTGTATGACTCACAAAACCACTAGAAATTATCTGCTCAACTTAAAACAAATACATACACAACCCTTCATAAATATATGTTTATTATTCTACTTGTTTTAATTACATCATTTGAATGCCACACTTTTTCAAAAAATTATTAGGACTACAGAATATGAAGTAAATTTTAAGCTTGTTTGTGTCAACAAGTTAATGGCAATTGGTAATAACTGTGCTGCAGACAAAGCCATTAATGTGATTTTTATAATAAAAATAACTTCTCATAATTTTCTTTCTAATTATAAGATTGTTTGTCTTACTTAGTACTCTACCACAGTTTTATGAAACAGGGAAAGAGGTACGTTTTCTTCTTTTTCCCCCTGCCTGTTTTTTTCTGGCCTTAATCATCTCATATTTTTCTGTAATATATAAAATGCTATGACCCTTTTACATAGGAAAGCTGAGACAAAATTCCCTAAGAATTCATTCCTAAACCATCTGAATTACAGGTCTCTCCAAGTAGCCAAAAGAGCCACTCAACAACCTTAATGTCTTTTGAGGAGATCACAACTTTAAGCAATTTAAAATGTTATGATGGGCTCCGGTGACAACCATGCTGACTCCTTATTTTTCATTTCTTTTGTGTTAATAGGGTCATTATATCACGGCAGATGCAGGGTGCAGGACTGTCATGTTTTATGAAAAGGAGACTATTTGTCTTGAACAGCACATTTTCATCTGTCCTGTTAGTCCCATGCTTGGCCATCATTCATAGCTACCTAATACAAGTATCTTCCACTGCTCTCCACAATTCTGTGGGGCCCTGGACCCATAAACGCAGATTCACTCTTCAATCGCACAAGACAACTAGCTTCCCACTAGCACCGAAAACAACTACACTCAGCCTGTACCCAACAAAGATCTTTTCATTCAAAATCACAATACAATTAGGGTGCCTGGATAGCCCAGAGGGTTAAACCTCTGCCTTCAGCTCAGGTCATGATCTCAGGGTCCTGAGATCAAGGCCCACATCCATTGGGCTCTATACTCAGCGGGGAGCCTGCTTCCCCCTCTTTCTCTCCCTGCCTCTCTGCCTCTTTGTGATCTTTCTCTCTGTCAAATAAATAAAATCTTAAAAAAAAAAAAAATCACAGTACAATTAGATAGGAGGCCATCCCTCTGCATCTTCACCACCACTTTTAGTCACGTGGCCACTATTTACTCACTTTGCCACTCTATTCTCTCCTCCCCAAATTTTGCACAAACCAACCGATTTACTGACTCTGCCAAACACTAATCCCCCAGTGTTTCCAGGCTTCTGTGAGCAGATGATGATGAATACAATTGGGGCTCCCAGATGCAGATAGATATGAGCCCACTTAGTGCTCAGTGCTCATTAGGAGGCCAAGATATGGAAACCACTAGGAAATACTGCTTTATGAGCTGGGAGTTTAAAGACCGGGCCATGTATGCTGAAATAAGTAAACCTACTTGGAAAAAACTTCCCTTTCTTACCCTCTTTGGAGTCTTCTCTGTCTGTGACTGTAGCCTAGGTCTCTTCTCCCTAGGTACTGACCCCACAGAGGTCCTGCTGGAAGTCAAACAGCAAGTATCAAATATTCTGCAGAAAGATACTTACTGAGGCTCCTATGGATAAGGCTGTAAAAGCCAGAGCCTTTCCCCAACGATATTCATTTTAAGCGGCCCATTTTCCTTTCCTGATTTAAACTGAGTCTTACAGAATTAATGGGCAAGGAACGGGGGAATGTGCGAAGTAGAAAGGGATCAGCAGCCAAGTTAGTGTTAATCACCAGCCAACTGGCATGTTTCAAATGTTGCCCTATGAATACAAGACCTACCAAGAATAAATACTGAACACAGAGTCATAGACACAATTTACTATAGATCTCTAGATATGTGTAAATAAAATCTTAACCTCAAAGGCCCTTGACAAGGTATAATAATTTCTAATAACATTAATAAACATTAAAATCATAATTAAAGAGTTCAGATCCTATCTCTTATACCTCCGAAGCTAATCACCTTAGGGTGTAATGCTAGATAGAGTTCAAAAAGTATGAAGATGCTACACACTGAATCTGTGGGGTCCACAAGGCCAGTACCTTTGCACTGAGGAGGAACCCCAGGCACACAGGATGCTGTGCAGAAGACACAGCCTACGCTGGTGTTTCTGGTGTCTTTACAGCTCCTACTGCTCCCCCCCTGTGACCACTGACCCCCCCCAAGGTCCCTGTGTTGTTAAGCATATGGCACTGAGTAAATCTGCCTCAAAGTGGCTCTTTCTAGATTCAACTTCCCATTTTCCTTTTCATATCCATCCCTTCCAGGTGTGGGCTCAGGCCTCATGTCCAGCTGCGTTTTTGGTTCCCATGCCCACCTTCTTCCTGGATGCTGTGATTCTCCTTCATTTCATGTCCCACTCAAAGCTCCTCACTTTAGTGCAGACCATGAGAACAAGCATGAGAACAGGCAGTCACATACCCACCTGGCAACAGCCACAGAAGTTTATGTACGAAATATCTCTGATCTTCTTAGCAACCAGAGATGACTTCACTAGTCAACCATTCAACTCTGACTATACATTCATATGTCATTCTTTGTTTGCAGGTGCAGAAGAAGGATATTCTTGATAATCCTTTACCAAAACATACCCATTAACAAAATTGCCAAGCACTAGGTAGCTAAAATAAAATAGTGGAAACTAAGTAGTTGTTGTACAGTGGTACGTGCTTTTCTTTAACAACTTTCATAACTTTTATTAAACTTAATGGAATTGTCAAGCACATTTTATTAAGAATGACAATTTTATCATGGTTATGAGAAGCAGGAAAATCCTTGTATTATATGGGGATTCTAAGGGCAACTAATAACATTAAAACTTAATAGTTTGTAGAGATATACTTTATTGAAATCACACATTTGATTGTTCTTCCTGAGAGTTCAAAAACAATTACTTAAATTAAAATTAGGTGTCTGAAAAATATAGTATTGTACAGCTGCCACATTTTTCATTAATTCACAACTTGTATGCCTAGGATGTCAGTGAGCTAACTAGCTCATAAATAACCCTGTTTAAAATGTCAAAAAAGGCAAATTTCCAAGTATGGGCATAGTAGGCTGCTTTATTTTTCTTTTCTTTTTTTAAATTGTAAAATGCAAAGCTATAAAATATTTTGCATTAAAAAGATACTTCACCTTAGTTTTATATAACCAGCCTAGATTCCATCATATTAATTAAATCAACTCAACCTATGTAACTTCAGAGTATAGATCAATTTACAAAACTGACACAAATATTTAAAGGACTAACAGAAATAAATAACCTAAAAAATCCCCATATAATACAAGGATTTTGATTTCTGTTGTAAATTTTTTATTCATTAACCAGCACTTTTTGAGAGTAGTCTTTGAGAGACATATACTGAGCACTACAGTGTTCAGAACAATATACAATAAATAGTTTCCCACCATCAGAGAGCATATAGCTTGAGGAATATCTTTTTTTTTAAAGATTTTATTTATTTATTTGAACAACCAAGGGGAGGGGCAGGCAGAGGGAGAAGCAGACTCCCTGCAAACCAGGGAGCCTGATGTGGGACTTGAACTCAGGACCCTGGGATCATGACCTGAGCTGAAGGCATACACTTAACTGACTGAGCCACCCAGGCACCCAAGGATTATCTTTAATACAAGGTTCAAAGACAGAATGTGCTAAGTGCCACAACTGAAGTAGAAATTCTATATAGGCACATTCAGGAAACTGACAGTCACTCCGACTCAGATGGGTCCTGGCGGGAATGAAAAGGACGGAATAGGTACAGATGGGCAAAGATCTGAGGAGCAGAATGAGAACAGCAGAAAGAAAAGCCGTGTGGCTGTAACAAATGAAAACAAAGGAGACTCAAATGGACAAATTTAGGAAGGAGGGAATCTGACAGGTAGGCCATGGAAAACCACCGAAGAATTCTAGGTAGAAGAATTATAGTACAGGGACACCTGGGCGGCTCAGTCAATGAAGCATCTCCCTTTGGCCTGGGTCATGATCTCAGGGTCCTGGGATCGAGTCCCAAATCAGGCTCCTTACTCAGTGGGGAGCCTGCTTCTCCCTCTCCCTCTGGCCCTTACCCCTCCACTTATGCTCTCTTGCTCTCTCTCTCTCTCTTTCTCTCTCAATTTCTCAAATAAATAAACAAAATCTTAAAAAAAAATAAAAAGGAATCACAATGCAAATGGAAAGGCAAGAGAGGCACCTACAAGGTCAACTGGGAATCTAGTTTTAGAACAGTGTCCTGTGTGAACTCTGAGTTCTGCAGAGGTCGGGGCAGGAAGGGCTAGAGAAAGCTCAGATGGCAATAAGCAGGGTGAGAAGCCTTTGGGTTCTGAGTCAACCAAGAAATTTCACTTTGGTTTGCTGTGTGCGTGTGTGTGTGTGTGTGTGTGTGTGTGTGTGTGTGTGTGAGATAAAAGCATCTTTTTTATTTTAATTTTATATTTTGATTTGTTTTATATGTTGGAGTTATGAGTAAGATTTAGTTTGAAATAAATTAATTGGCTAATATGTTTTTAATGAAAACTACCAATCAAACACACGTTTTACTTGCAGACAGGAGCTAAGACTCAGAAACTGATTTAGTAACCAAGAGGTCATGAGTGAATACTGATGAGGATAGTTCCACTAGATTACCCATGTCCTAAGACACCAAAGTAGCAACGAGTTGAGAAGAGGTTTAAAAAAAGAGATGATGGTTTAGCCGTGAGGGAAAAAAAGTAAAAGTACTTTGAACAGTAACAGGTAGAGAAAGAGTCAAAGTGTAGAATACTCAGCAGCTGATAACACTTCATTAAAACAGTGAATTTGTTACTTAAGATTTGTGTGACCCCAGGAACAGAAAATTCCAACTCCACTAACAGAAGAAGCCTAAACAAAGAGGGAAATTGTCAAAACTGCTGAAGGTAGGATGGTTTAATTCAGCTATTCAATGATATAAAAAAAAAATCCATCTTTCTCCTCTATCATCTTTGACATATCAGCCTTGACATCAACCCAGCTCTATTCATAACGCGACAAATGGCTACAGCAGCTAAGCTCTATGTTCTTGTGGAAGCATCCAGAGTTTGAAAGGGAATCTTTTTTTCTTATTCATCTCTTTCTACAAGAAAAACAAAAAACAAAAAAACAAAACCAAAAAACTTTTCCCAAAGCCCTGCAGAGACTTTTCTTCATATCTCACTGGTCAGAAGGGCATCGGTTGGCTGTGCCTAACCAACCAGTAACATGGAAGGGGAGCCCTCTTGGTTGTCTGATGGACTGTGAGTTACTGCCTGGGCTGGAGAATACTGTCCACCTCCCTGACCCACACAGCATAGAAGTAGTGGTGGGTAATGGATGTTGGTTAGGCAGTCCACCTGCCTGCAAATGAAGCCTAATCAGCATTGTTTGATGCTGCTGTGGATGATTTTGTCAATAGTGCACCATCCCCAACCCATTTCCCTCCTAGGAGGAGAAGTGTGCCTATACTTCCCAATATCCAATTTTATCATTTATGGGAAGAAAGAGAACTATCGATTGCCTAGGAAAAGTATGCACAACAAGAGTTTCTATTTTAAGGCATTCATTGAAAGAAGCTACTGTGAGACAACATCTGCTTAAAATGCAGGATTTCCAAAAAGATCCTATCTTCAGACTCTGTTACCTGATTCCCCTTTTGTATATCAGCCAAAAGAGAAGAGTCGTTAAGCTTTTTGTGTACAACTGACACTAAAAGAATCTGCAGATAATGATAGAAGATGCTATTTGTCAAAGGTCTGGAGCAGAAATAAAACGGAAAACTATGAGACAATTGGAGAAAACACAAAAGTAATTACAAAGGAAGAAAGCCACTCAGAGCATCAAATTTACCTTTATGATATCTTTGTTCCTATCTCTGCTCTCTTTGTCTTATGTTAGAACCATTAATAACTCAGCCTTCAACCAAAAAAAGGGGGTGGGGAAATTTGCAATTACTGAGTAATAGTAACAGTTACTGAAGTTAGTCACAAAGTTCTCACCTATCAGGGAATGAGATGATTTTATTTCACTTTATTTTTTTTTATTTTATTTCACTTTAAAACACAACCAAAATTAATAGTAACACTAATTAAATGATAATTTTTAAAAATACATTTTGTTTTCCATTGAATCATATTATTCTAATTTACTTGAGAGGAAAAAAAATCACGATATGAGAACTTCATTAATGATAATGGTAGTGGGCCCAGAAAGTTGTCATTTTATAAATAAATATGTAACTCTTAAAAAAATTTGTGGAGAAATAGTCAAAAGCAGGTGGAGTGAATCTAAAGCACTGGCTAAGTACACGACAGATCAGGTTCTGGAATCTCCACAGTCTTGAATAATGGGAAAAATTCCAACACATTAAGCAGTTGGCATCCTACAATAGTCGATATCACAGATACTACTGAGCCTCAGCATTGGAATCATGAGTTTACATCATGTGGTTATTCGCTTACTTTCAGCTAGGAAGGGAAGAAAACCTTTGGACATGAGGGTCTGACAATTGAGACGAGCTGAGACAAAGAGGAGTTTTTCAAAATTCCTCATAATTCAAAATGCGTAGCTCTCAAATTATAGATGAACTTTAGAAGGTTCAAATAAGTAGTGACGCTCATATATATTAATTTCTTTCTAGTCCCACAACTGGACCAAAAATTCCCATCAGAAATTATTTAGCTGGTTTTAGCCAGATGGAACTATCCAGTGAAATTCAGTATTTCCCCCATCTATCTAATGAAAGCCAGAAGAGGCATCAAATGAATGACAGCAGGAAAATAAATTTGACCAAGCTGGTTTGGAAAAATGCATGAGTGTGTGTTTTATGGAGACTCTGTTCCAGAGAAATGATCCAGGTCATTTTACAGAGCAGAGCTCCTCAACCCTATATTTCCTCCAAAGGTGCAGAAGAGTATAAACTATATTATGTTAGCTAAACCTCATTCATCATTTACTAGAAGCATGTGTATGTACACAGATTATAGCGCACTAAATATAATATGTCTGAGATTAGACTTTATTAGCGATTCAAATAGTGGTATGATCCAGTTCTGCCCTTTCAGTTTATGTCAATTTAGAGACCTTTACCTTCTCAGGTTCAATCTCACCTAATCTTGTTAGAGAGCTTTAGAGCAAAGACTATAAATTTCATCAACCAGTGTGCTGGTCAGCTGGTAAGTTACATTAGACACTTTTAGTCCTTTTCAAAGAAGCAACTCGGAGCATATTCTCTCAGGAAGTCTATTTAACTTGATTTTTTAAAAAATCTAACAACCTATTAAAACAATTAATCAGCTAGACCTGAATCAAGAAAGTACAAAAATAATAAAATCATGCTGTTCTCTTTTTTATGGCATAAATTACTAGCTATTTTAGGCAAAATAGGTGAAATCACTCTTTAAAAGATTGTTTTATTCATAATGAAAAGCAAGAGGCAAAGGAAATGGGAGAGAATTATAGAAAACAAGAGAGAAGGTGATAAGATAGAATTGTGCAGCTAAGATAAAGTATCATGAAAGATGAGAAAACAAAGTATAGGGGTGCCTGGGTGGCTCAGTTGGTTAAGCGACTGCCTTCGGCTCAGGTCATGATCCCAGAGACCCAGGATTGAGCCCCACATCGGGCTCCCTGCTCGGCAGGAAGCCTGCTTCTCCCTCTCTCACTCCCCCTGCTTGTGTTCCCCCTCTCTCTATGTCTCTCTCTGTCAAGTAAATAAATAAAAAATCTTTAAAAAAAAAAAAAGAAAAAAAAGTATAATTCTGTCCTTAGCTTTAATAATATTCTATATCAACCAAGAATAAAATATATTTTTAGCCCAAATAATGTTTAAAGAGAATACAACAAAGAAATTTAGTATGTAAATACTGCCCTGAGGAGTTTATAGTCATGGAGCATAATCACCTTGAAATTTAACTATAAAAGTTATAAATGGAAGTTTAAGACAACAATGGAAATGGTGTCACAAGCTTGTGTGTGATTAATCACCAAACGTGTGCTACAAATAGTAAATGCAATACAGTTGAGAGGCAATAGCAATCACTTAGGATGGGAAAATTATAGGAAATCTCTACTGGGACAGTGGGATTTGAATCCCAAGCTAGTTCTCCAGTCCCTCCTCACCCTAAACCCTCCCTCTAGTCAAGTAATTGTCTCACTGACTAATCACACTGAATTTTCCTTCATTCTAAATCCTTCGGCTTCCTTCCCTCCCTACTCTTGCTTACCACCCAATATTCCTTCTTCCTCTCCTATCTCAGAAGACACATCCTCCCTTTCCTGAAACTCACCGCCCCACCTGATTCACTTCTTCTCCCTCATCTGAACCACTGTGTCAATTCACCTTCTTTCTTGTCTTTCTTCAAACCATCTTCTTTAACTGTCCCTTTTTAACTAGTTCTATTCTTTGGCCTATAAACACGATAGTGTCACCCTTATTCCATGAAAAGTCCCTTTGACCAAATCCTTACTTTCCCCTGGCTGCCATCATCCTGGAAGTTTCACGGTTGAGCATGTAGATTTCCACTCAATCCCCAGTTTTAATATGGCATCCTTGCTCCCAGTTACTCCAAACATTCCTCAAGGTTCTATCATATTTCTCCCTTGTTCTCATATGATAGTCCTTTCTTGTCACTATCAACTTCCAAGGCTACAGCTATCATTTCTATTTTGACTGCCGAAGTTATATCCTCAGCATTGACCCCTTACTCCAAGCTTCAGGCTTGCATTTTTGCACACAACCACATAGATGATTTTCAGGCTTCTCCTATTTCTAAATCATTGTTGTCAAACTTTTTTTGCACTTTGGAATCACCTGCGGAGGTTACAAAAACACCTGTACCCAAGCTAGACACCCAGATATTCTTATTAATCAGATATCAAGGTCACTACACTTAACTTTCAAAACTGCTCCTTATTAACATGTGCCCAACGTCTGTAAATGCTAACATGATTCTCCTAACTGCTCACACTCAGTTCCTTTTAGTCACCATTAACTCTTCCCTCAGCAGATCCCCATTCTCCAGATACCGAATCCTAATATTTCTTCTTCTATGATATCACTTCTCTTTTTTCTTTATATTATCACAGCCACTGCTTTACTTCAGCTGCCTCTAGCTATTGTACTAGATTCCTAATTCGGTCCTTCCTCTCTCATCCTACTTTTGCCATATGTTTTCTATGGCTAAATCCAATCATTAAAAACACTCATGGCACACTAGTAAAATACAAAGTCTGCAGCTGATAGTCAAAGTTCTCTGTTATACATATAGCTCAAAACTTACCAGGCTTTACTTCCCACTACATCCTCATAAACACATAGACACCCTATGCTTGAAAGAGCCAGACTATTCACAGTTCACTTCTCTCTAGACGTCTACTCATATATGCTCTTTTCCATACTTTTGACCATGTTAGTTCCTCTGCCTGGAATGCTCTCCCTCTAATATCTTCCTACTAACAATTTATCAGAATATTAATGGGCTTCACAAAATCCATTTTATCTTAGGGATGAGGGGAACCTTCCCAGACCCCATCAGATTGAACTAATGTCCCCTCCCCCAAATTCCCTGTCTCTACGTGCCTCATTATAGGATTTATCACACAGCCTGCCTTAACTTAGAATTACATATGTACAAATCTGTCTCCACAGATGGGCAGTGAGCAAGGAGAGGTACAGTGACTTGTTCAGAGTTATGACATCACAGTGTAGTTACATATTCAATATGTATTGATTTTAAGGATGGATAAGAACAGCATAGATATAGAGAACAGGACAATCCCTGAGCAAAAAGAAGAAAAGAAGGGGGAAAACGCATTTGGAAGATGGTGAGTTAAGTACAAGATTATGAAATGAAACAGTGACATGAATCCTCGCTAAGTAGGTGGAGTCAAATGGCCTTTACCCTGTAATGTAAGGTTTTTAAAAAGAATGAATAAGCCTGAGTATCTCATATATATGTTTGGAGCCTAAGTTCTCCCCTCAGTACAGTGAAAATGATTATAGGAGTTAAACTGCTAGTACGATTGGGAAGAATGAATGAGGCCATCCGGTAAAAGGCTTGACACAAACCTAGAGCATAGTAAGCCCACTCTAAGTGCTAACCCCATTAACAGGGTCTGTTACACACACACACACACACACACACACACACACACACACACACACACAAAATGGCTATACAATAACACCTAAGATGCCAAAAGAAAGCTTTTCTGACTTTGATTTCCAGAGCTAGAAAAAGGACAGAATGAGAGAGGCAGAGACATACGAGCATAAATGCCCAAACAACAGACTATATTTCACTGGACACACACTCCCTTAACTTTCTCCTTCTGTTCCTTCTTTTTCTTTTTCTCTCCTCTCGTTTCTTTTGTCTTGGTCTCTGGCTTCAGGCTTTCCCTCTTCCCTCTCCTGTTACTCATGCTGCAGGATCCATAGCCTGGCTTCGCCCTGCAGGGGGCAATACTAAACAAGTGTTGGCGTCTGCAGCCCAACTAGGTAGAAAGACGGGAAGCCGCCACCCCAACCCAGCGCAAAAATGGCTTGGAAGCTGTGGTGAGATGGCTCCTGGGGCTCCAGCCCAGCAGGACCTCCAATCTAGTTAACGTTTCCTGAGAAACATTAACCCTCATTTAGGCGCAGTGGGAGGTGAGACTGGGAATGTTCTGTGAGTCCTAGTGGCAAAGAGCGCTGTGCTCCTTACACTGAGCAAAGATCCCACCTCTGTCAGCAGCAGCACACACAGATGTCTACACCCCAGCTGATTTCCAAGGAGAAGGAAAACGCAGAATGTGGCTCTCTGAGTGCTTTCCAACATAACTGGATGGGAGAGATACTCTGCGTGTAAGAACAGTTAAACAAATGTTTGGAGGATTCAGGGTGTCGAGTGCAGGTGTGTGTACATTTGAAAGCTGCTGTTTTATAAGAAGTCCTAGGTGACTCAATAAACACGTGAGCCAGAGCAGAGTAATCCTGTTAGCAGGGCACTCCTCTGCTCAGACCGCTCCCCTGCCAGAAACAACACATTCCGGGAAATAGGGTAAATCACACACTGAGGTAATTGTTTCACACTTTCAAAGAATTTACTTATTAATTTCAAAGTGTTTTTGGAAGCAATTCTGTATCTTGCCTTCCGCTTTGCACTGAAATACTTCTAGATTTTTTTTAATGTTGACCTCCACTATGTATCAAAAAGTCCCTGTTAATGTATTTACTATATATATTATCCTTAAAATACATCAGGCTGAGTTACAAAATGTGAGTTCTGCCAACAAAGAGGGCTGCTTTCCATTGAATGTAACTTTGTATACAATTTCAAGCATCTTTGCAACACTAGGTATTATAGATTCTGAGATTAGGCACTCTGACTAAATAGGAAAAAAAAATAGACTACCTTCTCACATCAATGACATTTCTGTGTTGATTAGAGACACCAAGGAATTTCACTCCCGATTTTTGTTGAGCCAAACACTTCTCAAGCCTCAAGGCCACCACCAGCAATGGAAATACAGTGTGAAAAATTAAGATAAGCTCCGGTCTTACATATCATAGAGACCATGATAGGGATGCCCATTAGCTGTTCTTTGACCTACTATATATTTTTATCATATCTCAAATCATTTTTTTCAGTCACCTCATTAGAGTGGCCAACCATTTAAAAAAATTTCTCATCTTGGATCCACCCATACATCTGATAATATGCAAATTTCAGTGCCTCAAGGAGATTAGAGGAACTATCTCTTATTCGAGTCTATCATAAATTTAATACCTACAACTGATCTTCAAAGACATAACTCACTTCTGTTTCTGCCTTTCAAAAACACTTTTGAAGAAAAGTTGCCCTTCTGATAACAAAAAAAGCACTACTGAAGAATCCACAGCAGAAGAAAGGGCTCTCCCTAGGTACTGCATATCAGGACTGTGTTTATATCGTTCAGCAGAAGAGGAACTGGATCAGATACTGGCTTTTGGAAGAATTCTGCATGAAAGAGGGGGAATTGGTAATGCATTTACTACTCATTTGCTTGCATCAAGAACCACATTCCATTTCAATCTGCCAACATCCTAATTAAGATGATCTGAATCTTGGGTGATCTATTATTCTAGATCTGAGATAGCCCAATTTACATTAGACAAGATGTTACACTGTGCGCTTACACTGAGATGATAAGACCACTGAGCACGTCTTCCCTCACACTGGCCCAGCACTGGGCAGAGCATTCTGTCAGCACTCAATAAATAACGGCCAGGCCTTTCCTGTTGTCTTTCTCTCTACTACTTTAGGCACAATTTAATCTAACTAGATCATTTCTGGTTCCTTTTGACACAAATAACTGTGTTCCTTTCTGCATGAGGAAGTCAGTAAAGTATCTCAAGTAATCCTATATGTATGTGTCTGTGTATATGGGACTAGCAACACCTAAATGCAACTCCCATTCATTATTTCAACACTATTTCTGAAGATCTTAGATTAAAGAACACGTTACCTACATAAGCTTTTGAGCCAGAAAAGGAAAGAACACAAAACAGTGCTCTGGAAGCATCGGGATCAAATTCCATTCCAGGATAATAACATCCAGCTGCAATATTACCCAAGAGGCACTATAGAATACAGAGAAAATAGCATACAAAGGTACGTTCCAATTCAGCTTCTTTCTCCCCATTTCAGTTAAAGAAAGTTACCCCTGATTTATTTTTATTTTTTTAAGATTTTATTTATTTATTTATTTGAGGGAAAGGGAGAGTAAGAGAGCACAAACAATGCAATGGGGGGGGTGCAGCAGAGGGAGAGGGAGAAGCAGGCTCCCCCCATGCGCAGAGAGCCCGACATGGGCTCATGATCCAAGCTGAAAGCAGACACTTAACCAATTGAACCACCCAGACACCCAAAAAGTTACCCATAATTTATTACCATAATACTAGGTTAATACTCAGGTTTCTGATAAACAAACACACACAAAAAAAATGTGTGTTAATATTGGACTTGCCCTCTCTAGATATCTGAATAAATACTGGTAAACTGCGACATAACCAAGTCAGAGGCCACATGTATGTCCCTTCTTAGCCAACATCTAAAACTGTCATTTGTAGGGCTGAGCAAACCAAAAAAGGCTGAGAAACACTCTTAAGGGGCACCTGGGTGGCTCAGTTGGTTGGGCGACTGCCTTCAGCTCAGGTCATGATCCCGGGGACCCGGGATCGAGTCCCACATCGGGCTCCCTGCTTGGCGGGAAGCCTGCTTCTCCCTCTCTCACTCCCCCTGCTTGTGTTCCCTCTCTGACTGTGTTTCTCTCTGTCAAATAAATAAAATCTTTGAAAAAAAAAAAAAAGAAACGCTCTTTAAGCTTGCTTTAAGTGCTATTGTTGAACAGATAACATTGATGACCTTCACAGTCTGATATCCATTTCTCAAGAGATAACAATCTTTTTTTTTTTTTAAGATTTTATTTATTTATTTGACAGAGAGAAACATAGCTAGAGAGGGAACACAAGCACGGGGAGTGAGAGACGGAGAAGCAGGCTTCCTGCCGAGCAGGGAGCCAGATGTAGGCTCAAACCCAGGACTCTGGGATCATGACGTGAGCCGAAGGCAGTCGCTCAACCAACTGAGCCACCCAGGCGCCCCCCAAGGGATGACAATCTAAGATGTGAGTCTAAGAACCTCAAAAAAGGCAGATAAATAAGCACAACTGTGGGATTCAAAGCACCTAACCCTCTATCTCCTTTCACTAAGGAAATGAAGATGTTTGATAGAACCCAAAGTAGGTCACCTTCTGGTAGCTATAAAGTTTTCTGGATTTACAATGAAATCTTCAAATATTCTTTTTGCTGGAAACTTCTCTGTTTCTTTTTTTTTTTTCCTTAAGATTTATTTATTTATTTAACAGAGAGACAGAGAGAGAGCAAGCTTGGGGGTGGAGGCAGGGGGAAGAATCTCAAACAGATTTCCTGCTTAGCATGGAACAGACATGGGGCTCAATCTCAGGAGGCTGAGGATCCAGCCAAAATCAGGAGTCGGATGCTTAAGGGACTGAGCCACTCAGGTGCCCCTAAAAACTCACCTGTTTCTTTAAAGAGAACAAAGGAACCCCTGTCTGGTTACAGTGATGCAAAGATCCTGGCCTTGATTCTAAGACACTTATAATGATGGCTGAATAGGTGAAAAGTAAAGAAACAGAATAACAACACCTTAAAGGAGGCAATGTGTAAAGTTTAAGAATGCTTTCCTGCTTTCAGGATTTTTGTTTTTTGCTTTGAAAGGTCAAAAGAAAGGAAAAAAGAAAAAGAATGCAGCCTTTCTTAGGTATTGGGTGTTCAGTGTTTTGAAATCCTTCCAGCTATGCACCATTCAAAAATTTAACATACTGAAAGCCTAGTTTTAGCTGATAAACTTTAACCAATCTATCTTAAAATAAAATACATAATTACAAGCATATTTTTAATTCTTGGAACTAAGTGCTGAAGCCCTATTTCTAGAACTGGTGAATTCTGTTCTCTATTTCCATGTATGAAAGATCGCACAGTCCTGGGAAAACACTTTTTTAAAAAATGAAATACAACAAATAAGGTATGCTGCCGAGTCCTAGGGGAGAAGTTTCCCAGAGTCTTTGAATTTCCTCCTATCCTCCTCCTTTACAAGATTTCTAAGACCAAGTCCTTTTCTGCAGTCTCTCAAACAAGGTAAAAAAGAAAAATACCCCCTAGATATATTCTTTAGATTTTCTATTATGCTTCTCAAGTTCCCAGTAGCTTCTGAAGTAAACTTAAGATGAATTCTGGAGTTATTTTTTATTATGTTTTAATTTCAGTTCTCTTTTAGGTCTAAGATGAAATAGGTGATCATAACTGCTATGCTTGGAGATGCATTCCATTGCACAACTTGTACGTGACCAAGGTCACGTCATGGAAAGAGAACTGACATGATAGATAACAAGTTGAATCCAAGCTTTTAGTCTTGGACAACTTCAGGGTAACCTATTTAAGCTTGCTTTATTTCATGCAATATGGCAAGAAAAGTTTCTTTTTAAACAGTATGTAGTAGATACATAGTCTGCACAGCACTCTCCCTCTGGTTTGAATGATGTCAATTACAAACATATGATGAATTATTGCTCAAATCACTGATTGTTAAGGGTTATTTTGTTTTATTTTATTTTATTTTATTTTATTTTGCTTTTTGGTCACATCGTGAGCCTTGGTTCAGTGGCAAGCCAGCCTAATCCTTGTCCACAATAAGATCCCACATTCCAGCCATACCAAAGGTTTTCACACCTCAAGGTCTCTGCACGTGTTTCACGCTGACAAAAAATCCTTTCCACCTCTCATTTAAAACATCAACTTCCCCGTAAATCTTTCCTTTTCATTATTTTCATGCTGGCAAAAATCCTTCCCACCCCTCATTTAAAACAGCCAACTCCCCTGTAAATCTTTCTTTTGATACCCCCAAACAGTGTTCATTATTTCCTTCTCTGTGTATACAAAGTGCTGTGTACCTATCTAACATAGACTATCTGTCAGATTCTACTATAATTATTGGTTTATTGTCTCTACCACCAGAAGTGAAAACTTGTGCATTTACCCTTATCTAGGATTTCCCACATGCCAGGCACTGTTTTAAGCATTTTAGATACGTCAACTCTTTAATCTGTATCACAAGCTGTTTGCCGGGATGTTATCATAGCCTCCATTTTACAAATGAGGAAGCTGAGACCCAGAGAAGTAGGATTATTCTCCCAAGGACACACAGCTCCGAGCACCCAAGGGGAACTCAGGCAGTCTGACATCAGTCCGAATCTGACCCTCCCCTCACACTCTCTGGGTTGGCCCCACAGACCACAGACGAAGGCAAGCAGTTCATGGATACTAAACAGATACAAAGAACAATCATACTGATTTCTCCATAGTTTCCTAGGCTTCAGTTAGAAATATATTACCTTTGTCTTAAATGGATTTCACCTTCACCCATGACTACGGAGGAGTTTCTTTGTCCAGAGAAAATTCAGCCCCGACTTGGGGAGAGCAAGCTAGCTAAGAGGTAAAAGGCCCAGGGTTTTGCTGGCTCAGCCGGGTCAGAGCCAAACTCTCCACACCTCCCTCAGCTTCACGGCTGCCAAAACCCACAGAGACCTCTCCAGGAGCTGCTGGTAGGGGTAGGACTCTGTACACATGTGACACAGAATCCTTGACATAGAAAAGTACTCACAAAAAACTTAGGTTAGTCTCTGTAAACTGATGGAACTCCGAGTAGGAAGACACTTGGGCTTTGGGGATGATTCACACAGAGAGGTTTTTGTCATTGTTTCTTTAGAAGCAAGGCACCCAAATCATTAAGAACCAGATGTATTTATCCTTCCTCCTGACCTAATTTAAATTTATATCTCAAGTCCCCACAGATGATTGTCACCCATTTTACCATTTAAATCACTTCTTAATTCTTGTATTTTATATATATTCTGTTTTTCTGATTAAAATTCTTACTCATGGCAGAGATTTGGAAAATTCAGAGGTATCTAAAAATATCTAATTGCATATTATAGGACTTTCCCAATATTTTAAAATTCTCTTCTAAAATATTGTTTTAAATGGCTGTATAACCTTTCATTAAGATAAGATGTAGCATGACTTAATTAAACAGTCCCTGTTTTAAACATTTGGATGATATCAATCATTTGCTGTTACAAGGCTTTCCCTCGCGTTCTGTGAGGATCCCAGTTGTATGAGAATCGTGTAGCCCTGGCAGGAAACAGGCCTTCTCAGAGCCTATACAACAGTGGTTCTCTGGGAGCGTGTGGAATGCAGATTCTGGGGCCCCAGGCAGGAGGTTCTGATCTCTCAAGGCTGGGCCCACGCAGGTGCTCCTCTTTCTGAGAAATGCTAACACTGCCTCTCCTTGGATAATACTTTCTCTCCATCCAGTTACTTCTTTATTACCCTCTCAATATAACTCTCCCCCCCCAAAAAATGAGCTGATTTCAAAGTATCAAATTCAAACTGGTTCTGGTGAAGGGAGGTACTCATTTTTTTAGCCTCAGTCTCTTATTAATTTAGGTGACTAAATTAAATTAGCTGCCTTTGGCACCTTCCCACCCTGGCTCCCACTTATACTGGTCTCCACCCATCTATTGGTCCATACCACAGCCAGGAAGAGCTTTTTATGCTGCCAATCAATGATGTCATTTCCCTCCTCACTACACAACCCTCCCCTGTGCAACCACAGGACACCCAGTTTCCCTCAGACCCTCCTCTCCCCCACCGCCCATCTCTCTCTCTCTCTTCAACTGCACTGGCCTGCTCATAGAATGCTGCCTCCTCAGAGAAGCCCTCCTTGATGTCCTGATCTAAATCACTTCTGCCAGCCCAACCTCTGGCTGCTCCCTTTTCCTTTCTTTCACAGCACATCACCATCTAAAAAGGCACAATTATTAAATTGCAGTCTGTCTCCTCACTTCACAAGATCCATGAGACAGGCCCTGAGACTGATTGGTCATCAATCACAACACCTGGCCCTGAGCAGTGCCAGTGAGAAGTAGTCCTCTAGGTGGCGACATACATGGGCTCTGGGGCCAAAGGACTCAAACTCAAATGTGAGTTCTCCTACTTAGGACCCCTGTGACCTCAGGCAAGTTACTTAACTTCTCTGTGCCTCCTTTTTCTCCACTGGGGATAACATGGGACTACCAGATAGGTTTGTTGTGAGAATTAAATGAAAGAATACACATAAGTGCTTAGAACCACAAGTGGCACATAGAATGCATCCAATACAGGATAGCTTTCTTAAAGGAAGCAACCAGTATGCTTTGATAAATAGAACACAACAGATTTTGAGTTGCCTCTCTTCTCATCATCACTGCCCCACAACCCCGGCCAAAGCATTATTTAAGCCCCATCAACTTCTCCCTGCAACCTGCTCCTTGAGAGGGCTCCACTTCTGCCCTGAGAAATCTGCTGAATACATTCTCCCTTCCATATTATTAGTTACAGCTTTGACCCTTTTGTCACGTTACTTCCTAAAATGTGTGCTCATGTGCCAAGCCCCTGCTCTTCCTTCCTCTGAGTACTTCCTGAAATGTGACCTCCTCTGAGGAGCCTTCTTTAAATGGAACTGAGCTCACCTTGTCATTCTCTGTTTCCAACAAATAAGTTAAAGGTTGTCGTTTGAGGTTCCAAAGCTATGAATCTTCTGAGCTTTACCCTGGCTGCATGATCTCACCATTGCAGGGCAGGTGGGGCTCTTCCTGAAGAATGTGAGTCTAAGGAGGTAAAGGGTTCATTTAACTTGCTCTGTATACAGTTAGCACAATGCCAATCCACATGGATGCTGAATAAATGTGACTTGATGATGACTTAATTACTTTGTCCATGCCAGGAACAGAAACCATGAACTCTAAAATCTGCTTCCTCCCATGTTGCAATATGTTTTGATGCTGAGTCTATTATGAGACTGGTTTTCTGCATGTACTTTCACAAAAGGATAAATACACGATAAAGGAGATTACATGAAAATATCAAATTAATAAAATTATTTTCTATATCCTGAGTCCAAAGATACCTTTAGAACAGCAGTGCATTGTATTTAAAGGTGCCTCATTTAAAGTTTAATTGCATATGCTTTATGGGTTATTTTGTAAATCTAAAATAGATAACCAAAATATGTCAATACTCATTTTTAAAGTACTTGTTGTATTCGGTGCATGTACCATTATGGAGAACTTACACTCAGAGCAAAAAGATTTGTAGCAAAGCATATGACCTTCTTCCCACTACAATGACCATCCCCTAATTAGGCAATGCATCTGATAGTCATTAACAGGAATGAGATAATGAATCACTTTCTCTCTTCTTTGTTAATTTGCTGTAACCAAGCGGCTAATGGATGTCAGAGCTGAGTGATTGCACTGATTATAGTGATTTATAGTTGCAACAAAACAATTTAAAACCATTCTGATTATTCATGTTAAAGATGCTTTATGTTTTGTTTACTAAATGTTTTATGTCCCCCTTCCTCCTATCCCTAAAGTATTATCTCCCTCCTACTCTGCCACTTTTGACAAAAAGACCTCTTCCTGGAAAACTTGAAAGTTGCAGATTTCTTCTTTTTTTTTTTTTATTGTTTTAAACTAAGCCATTTCATTTTGTTTATCTTTTCTCTCTGTAAATCTATATATCCAAGTAGATATAGAGATATATAGAGATAGATAGATAGATGGATGGATATAGAAATAGATGCACAAAGTTTACCCAGTAGAAACAAAAAGCCTTAGGGGTGGAAAGAAAACTTCAGTGGTGCCCAGTTCAAAAGAAGGCAGAAATGAGAGGAAATCAGGCAAACTTCAAGCCACTTACCTTGGGGCTTCCAGTCCCTTCCTCACCCTCCACAGACACATCAGTAGCCAGAATCTCAGCTTTGATGGTGTCCAGAGCCCTGAGAATCCAGCCGTGCTGCCGTTTGATTTGCCTCTGTAGCTCCTTCCACTGGCTGGCGATCATCCGCAGCATGTCCTTCAGCCCTTCTCCAAAAGGAGGGGGAAGCACAAGTTACAGGCTTGACTGCCTTTTTTACTCAGTATTGTCTTTTAGCCACTAAACTAGATGAATATTTCAAATAGTAAGTTTAATTTTAAATGACCATTATCATCACCTGCCCTATAAGCATTCGTCCCCAAGGAGAGGAGCTGGGGATTTCTGCCTCAACATGAGGCACAAGGACACAAAAATGGGATCACCACAGAGATGCATGGTTGGGAATTGACTTAGCTTCTGAATACTGACTTAAGAAAAAAAAAAAAGCATGTCGAAAAAAAATCACGAGGTATAAAAATTACTAACGCCAAAGCTTCACATTCCAAAGAAAAGGCCCTGTGTGTATCTGTATGGAGACTTCATAGTGATCAGAGAGATGTACAGAAATAGGTGAAGTGAATTCGATGAGGAATTTGGTAAATGGGCCAGAATTAAGACAGCAGTCTTTTGCATTAGCATGTCCGATTAATGCTGCTCTTTCCTTATTTAGCTGTGGTAAGCTCAAAGCAAGAGCCAAATTATAATTCATCCTGTCTTATGGTCTTTTACTACTAGGATAAGTATAACCAAATGACAAAACTATTTATTTATCTGTTCCTCATAAATACATTAATACTGGGTAAGAGTTGGTTTAAGGCCAAAACACTGCTAATGCAATGGCCAGCAAAACAACGTGCAAAATGTTCACGTGTGCAAAGTGGCAGGGAAATAATCAGAAATATCTAGACCGCCTGCCTTATATCGCTAATGATATCTATAAGTACCCTAATGCATATGCATTATAACTATTTGCACAATTCTCATTCATTATCTTAATGTTATTTCCAGAGCACCTACATCAAAAAGCATGTCAATGTGAAGTTTTCAGGAATGTGATTTCAATTGAAACTCAGGCGAACAGCAAGCCCAAAATAAAATGAACAGACCATTTGGAGGCAGTATTTCATCTTATAAGTATCACAGCATTGTATGCAGTATATGAAACATTTATAAATCTTGAAGGTCAATCTGATAATGTAAATATTAATAATACATAAGGAAGTGAATATATGCAGTAATTTACAGCAATGCTTCTTCATTCTTAATAGTCTGGAGACATAAAGGCTTGCAATATTTCAGGAGGATTTACCTGCTTTGTGAGATGCAATAAGCTCGAGAAGTTGGTGTCCTTCCTCCTCCACAGCTTCCTTGAGAGCACAATGACTGTCTACATTCAACTTAAAACTCTGCAAGGAAAAATATGAGCATCAAACCCTGGCAAGGCAGTTAAACATAAAACATCCATACAAATAATTACTTGCTACTTTTTATCAAGAACTGCACAGCCCAATTTACCCAATAGACAAACTAATTTGCAATACTAAAAGCTATTGATATTTGGGATCTGGGCTCAAAATGTTTCCATTAGATTAGCAGAGTGTATCTGTTTGGAAACAGCTGACAAATCTAGAAATTCATTAGGTTTTTATGAAAAGTCACAACCTGTAGGCTATATCAGGAGTAACAGTGTTTTATAAAATACACTGAATTTCTACCAGCACATATGAGCTCTTTTCTTCACTTTTTAAAAATGTTAGTGATAGCACTATTTATGAAACCATAAAAAAATTGGCAGCATAAAATATATTAGCCTTATGTGCATATATATAAATCCATTAATACAGTAAGGGTTGGATTCATCTATTTCTCAGATATCACACAAGCCAGAGAATATCAAGGTGGACTGAGTGCTGTACTGAGGAGTCATATGCTTCCCAAATCTTTGATTTTTAAAAGCGTATTTCTTACGATGTGACTATGCTTGAGAAATGAATACGTCAGGCACATCAAGGGCATTTTTCACTCACAACCATCATCCAAAACCCAAAAACTGCTGGCATGGCTGAATCCCCACTCACGGCCATTTCTTTCACATAGCCTTCTCTATTGCTTTACATGGAGTTACAGGCTCCCTTCTCCCTGTTCCTTACATGTGTTTCTACTACAGAATTTATCATCCATATTCTGCTCTATTTCTATACTCTGCTACCAAATTATAAGCAATGCCAGTTTCACATTCATCTCCAACTCATGTCACACAGAAGATGTTCAATAAATCTGCAGAAATAATGGATATCCATCAAAGTGGATGAATAGCACGCTCTGAAGGGAAGCCTTCCATTTAGATATTTCAAGAAACACGGGTGGTTTCCCAAAGACTTCCCACCCCTTCCCTGATATTGTGAAATATCAGAAGACTTTCCAACCACAGCAGGTCCAGTGGAGAGGAATCCTAATAACCAATCTGTTGAGTCAATGGCTAGTCTTTGGGTGAAAATCAATTCCTTGAGCTGACTAATTAGAACATGAATTTGAAATACTGTGTGCCCAATGTTGCCTTCTTCACGACAGAGCTCCAAAATATACAATATATTTTGCTGTCACTGAACACTCCTTGAGCAATAGTTATCTGCACAGCACTAAGCTTAGTGTTAAGAATATTTAACAGAAGTTCATGATGATACAGGCCCAGTGAGAATGTAATTTGGATGAAAGAAGTTAAACCACCATAAATTGTGAGGGTAGATTTCATTCATTCATTCATTCATTTGTTTAGAAACCGTGCATCATGCCTGTTCCATACACTGGACTGATAGTGACTTAAGGGGTTTAAAACATAGCCTCCAGCATCAATGGGCAACTGAACATGTTATTAGGAGAACAAAGTACAGCCCAAGTCATCGTGGATGTTCAGTAGTGAATCTGGGCTCTCTTTTTCTTAGTGGTGAAAAGGGGTTCTTCTTTTTAAAGCTGAGAAGAAAAGGCAGATTAAAAGAAACTGGATATGTAGGAGATAGGGAAAAACAGATCAGACCATGAACTATAAAGATGAGAATTTTGACTAAAAAAATTTTTTGACTCCAAGATGATGACTAGAGGCATAAAAAACAGTGAAGTTCTAGCCAAAAAGGACAGAAAGAAAACAGTGTTAAGTTTCCTCACAGGCTGTTCACTCTTTCTTGTATTTCCTTTTCAGCTACAGGTATATGGTTGGCTAAAATAAAGTATGGTGAAATATGGGAAGTCTAATTTTTCTGGTCAATACAAACACTATGAGATCTATGAAAAATAAATATCAAATACCAAAATATGGCTGCATGTACTTTTTGCCACTGCAGTAGAAATCCTCAACTCTGAAGCAATGCCATGTGCAGAACGGTTCATGTATGTTTCAGGGAGAAGGGACAAGGAAAAGAAAAACACTTGAGATCAACGTAAGAGTGCCACAATTTAGGAAGAAACCTGTTCTGGTAACTGTAAATTTAGCCTAGTGCTCTCTCTGATTCTCTGTTTACTTACAACAGACTTGTGCTGAATGGTTAGTAATCATGAGCTTCTGAAGAGGTGCCTCAGGCCTATGTCTCAGAGCAAAAGAGAACCTAAGGACCTGTGAGTAGGTTGGATAATTGGACATAATTGAAGCCAAGAGTATAGAATAGATGCAGCTGGGTCTGGTTCTGCCTCAAGATGATGTGGAAGCATTTGATTAGGAAAGTGGAAAAGATGAGGTATTCATTATTAGGGAAAAAATAAGCTGATAAGCTTGACGTTGTAGAAAAGACCC
Source organism: Spilogale gracilis (assembly GCA_004023965.1). NCBI lineage: Eukaryota > Metazoa > Chordata > Mammalia > Carnivora > Mephitidae > Spilogale > Spilogale gracilis. Next base: position 250,030 of record PITA01000615.1, read on the forward strand.
ATTTAATATATCTATTACCCAAATGGTACAATATTGCTTGATTTTCAGGTGCACCCATTAACCATTAATAATATCAACTAAGGAATTCACAATGGGCCTCTGAGAAGGCAGCCATACAGACACATTAACAACATTGTCGATGAAATTTCTGACTGCTAAAGGATTCTGTAATAAGCTCTCCCCATCCTGCCCCCACCTCTTCCTGAGGGAAGGAAGCTTAGATGGAAGGGTTTTCTTTTCTTTCTTTTTCTTTTTCCTTCAGTCTGATACTTGGATGCATTTCCCTTCTGGTGCTCCTAACACATTCCCTCTGCAACACCCACAGCATTCCCTAAAAATGCAGGGCACTCTCTGAAGATTTAATTTATGGCAACAACATTGCCATGGGTGGGTCCCACGTTCTTGTGTCATTGATTATGTGACATTCCTTACATATGAATAATCTGGGTTCTATAAGACACCAGATCTTTTTTAGTGTCTTTAAAGCAGCATGTGATTGAACATCTAGAAGAGAACAACTAAGGAAATGGAAAACACAGTGATGGAGACAAAGGGCTGGATTATCAAAGAGATACATCAGACCAATGGGTGTTTCCACATCTACAATCTCTGGCTTCACTACCTTAGATAGATCTGGGTGCATTACTCCTCGGCAGGATCAAAATTTGGGTAAGCATGCTAATTCTACTTTGACCATGATCAGACTTTACAAAACAGATAAAATACTACATCTAATCCTATTCTATTCAAATTTCTTTTAGAGCCCCGTTTGATGGGAGTATGACAGTCATGTGGATATGAAATGAAATCAAGGAAATGTATGCCTTGGTGGACAAAACTATGACAAAAGTGAAGAATGATTCCTCATGAGAACTCATAAGAACAGATATGGTTCTTCTGGTACAGGAAATAGTGGGAAAGGCCATATTCACATTGGGAGGCTTAAAGATCGAAAGTGGCTCAGCCTTAGCAGCATTGCATGGTGAACACAGACTTTCAATCATCCAACGAAATACCCTTAATGTCTGCCAGGTCCATTGACGTCCATGAGTTTTGAGATGTTGGTGAACAATCAGAGAGGCCGAAAAAGAGTTATTGAGTCTTTCCTGACTAATTTCAGTTTTTTTAAGGGCATGAATTAATGGATATTTACTTGGCAGTCTTTGCCAGGCTTAGCGATACAAAAAGTAACAATATACAACACACAATCCGGGCACAAGCAGCATATAGTCTTTTGGAAAAAAGAGTTAAAAAAAAAAAAAAAAGCCAGTAGCCTTATAGGGCTCAGTATAGCATAAATGTGGAATTAGGGGTTGGTGTCTAAGAATAGTGGGAACTTAAGTAAAATGAATAGAAACATGCCCTACCCAACGAGATTTTTTTTTTAATTAAAGTGTCATGCTGGCCAAATAAAACCAAGACTGTGGGGCTGTATTCTTTATGAGTGTGGTAAGTGCTAGATAGGTGCTGTGGGATCCCAAGCTGGGTGTCAGGTTTGGCAGAGCCTTGCAGAGAGCTTGCGGAGAAAAGATTAATCTGTATGCATGCGGATTAGGCCTGCGGACAGTGTTTGCTGTGGCAGGAAGTGGGAAGCCGAGGGCAGCTCAGTGTGTTTGGGACAGGGTATTAGCAGGAGATGTGGAAGCCATGGCTATACGTGGTCATTAACTCCAGGGGCCATGAAAGAGGCAGGGAAGAAATGACATTGACACTGGAGAAGGACTGGTGCAGTTCTGTGTTTTAGAAAGCTCTCTGGTTGTTGTGTAGCGTTGATTTTAAAAGGGCAGACTGGAGACAAGCAGGCCATTAAGGAGGCTTCTGTGGTAATACAGGCCAGATGTTTCTGCATGCTCACAATTTTTTTAATTAAAAAAAGGTATGCTTTTCTTCTAAATGAATGAAAGAAGAAAAAAGTGGAGAAAATCTTCTGTCTTTTTAAGTTTTTCTCAGTGTGTGAGAGCAGTGTGTGCCAGAATTGAGTTCTTTGGCTGTTCTGATGATAAATACCAGAGGTTATTAGTCAGGAGTCTCCCAATGTGAAAGACATATTGAACTGATGAACTTTTACTCCCACTGTCATTTTAAAGAGATGGTATATATGCGGATGAATAAGGCACTTGATGACACTTTTTCTTCACACAAAAGATTTTTTACTACCCTAAGAAAATGAAAACTTGCTTTTTTTTTTTCCTACAAGGGCAGGAGGAAGAATGTGTGCTCAATCAGAAGAGCAGAGGCTTAAGAAGTCACCTGCTCCCTGCCTCGGGCCATCTCCACTGGGGTCCCTTCTGAGCCAGCCTACACCATCCTGTTTGCCTGCAGGGGCTTGTGGTGAGGAAGAAAGCCCCATCCCCAATCCCCAGGGACGTGCCTGGCAGTTCCTTTTCTCCTCTCCCCACTGTCATCAACAGAGGATGGTCACTTGGTCCTCAAAATATAAAATATACCTCGCAAATGCCATATGTGCCAAGAATTGAAAGATTTTTATGAGTAAAACAGTTCCTTGTTTAAGAACCTCCCCAAAACTGGACAAGGTATTACATAGCCATTCAACTGAAGATTGTGAAAGCACATGAAAAATACACAGAACATATTACAAGCCAAAAAAAAAAAGAAAGAAAAAAAGAAAAAAGAAAATTCAGAATGGCGTCTGGGATGGCAGTAGAGTGACAGAAGCCTGCGGGGAACTGTTAACATCATCTGCCCGGGGCAGGACCGGGAGTTAACGTAGTCTGGTCCTCATGGAAGGGGTTCTTGGTGCGTTGGCTTTCTACAGCAGAATATGAAAATAATACTGACTTCCAGGTTATTGTGAGAATTAGAGATAATGATTATAAAGCACTGAAGCAGCACCCGGAAATAAGTGGGACCAAAGAAAAATCATTACGACTTTTAAGTTCATTTTCTCTCTTTTCCAAACATGTTCTGTGGGAAATGATACTTTATGGTGACTTCAGGCGACAAGGAGCACTTCCCATTGAGGCTCTCAAATCTGCAGGTACACAGACAAAATAGTCTTTGCTTCCCTGTTGCGGCCCAGCACACGCTTGCCCACAGGGGGCGCCCAAACATAGATGTTGCCATCTGAGATTGGGGCAGAGGCCTAAAGGTGGAGGCTGCATGGAGAGGCCAATTATTTGAGGCTTCCTCTTGCCTCAAATGCGTGCTCTTAGGCGAAGCATCTAACCCTTCTGGGCTTCTGTTTCCTTATCTACAGTCCAGGCATTTGGATTCAATATTTCCAAGTCCTTGGATGTGTTGATTTTATCTTTCAGCCAGACAGTTTGGGATAGGTGGCTTGGGAGGCTTTTTATTTATTCTAAACTGGAAAATTTTCAAAGAGGGAAGAATCCCAAAGGCCATCTAACCATTCATCTACCCCAGGGCAGCTCCGTCCCTCAGCCATCCCGGGCAGATGTGTTCATTCTATTTTTAACTATCTCTAGGGAAGTTTCTTCTAACTTCTCATCCTGAGTCCGCAACATTTCTTCTCAGGAATTTAAGAGCTATGTGCAAAGCAGCACGAGCTTTCCTCTGCTTCAGATTCTTTTGCCAAGTCATCTCTGCCGTGTGGGAGTTGGAAATCAGAAACATTGTGAGAATATGCCAACAAAATCCACACATCCAACCAATCATCAAGCCCTGCCAATGAATTTCTCCATCCTCGATTCTTCCATATTGACTAACACTGCCTTTGAGTCAGGCCCTCATCATCATCCCTTGCCAGGTTGACTTCGACAGCCTTTGGTCATAGCCCCTCAAAACTACCTTTATTCCTTATTTGTGGCATGACTGTGAAGGTGCAGGCATTGTCCTAAGCACGCAGGATGTGGGTATGAACAAGGTAAATGACCTCACAGAGCCCAAAGTCTAATGTAGGGTGGAGGGTGTACCACTTCTAAAGAGACAGTTGCAGCTGATTGTGTCAAGGAAGCCATGACATCGTGTAGGTGCTGGTGACAGCATGAAGCTGGATGGCTTGGGTTCAAATCTCAGCTCCTCCATCGCCTACCCACTGTGTAACTGTAGGAAACTCTGGATACTGAGTTTGTTCAGCTATAAAAAGGGAGAAATGTTAGTGCCTATATCATGAGATTGCTGTGAGGAAGAAATGCCTTTTCCCCAGTATTACACAGCCTGGCATATCATAGTAGCTCAAGAAAAAGCATTTTATCACACAGAATGGCCTGCCTCCAAAACAACTCTGAAAAAGATGCTCCTTCTCTTTGAAAACTCCAATAGCTTCTCAGCATTGTAGGATAAGGTACAGCCTCTGGCAAGACCTACAGAGCCCTCTCAAATCCCAACCAAGTCTGCTTCTCCAGTCCCAGGCCTGCTTGAAATGCACCTGAACTGCTTCAAGTTTCCAGCTGACACCAGCCATCTGGCTCCTCTGAGAGTCTGCTCCTACTGGTACCTCTGGTAAGGACTGGTATGGACAGTCCTCCCCTTCCCCTGGCTAAGTCCTGCTCATTCCTTAAGATTCATCTCAGGGGTCAATCTCTCTAGCAAGTTTTCCCTGACTTTCTTCTATCCTCCTGGTTTGCTCATTCTCCTAAGTATCCCCAGTACCTGTGCAGAGCTCAAATCACTACTTGCTACCATGCTGGATAACTAGCTGGTGATGTATGTGCTTCCCAGCCATGAGCTCCTTGAGTTTCTTCTCATTCATTTTTCAATCCATAGTGCCTCGGACAGTGCCTGACACATAGAACGTGCCTAACAAACGTGCAGGGAATAAATGAAGATTCATACCAAAAACATTCCATGTAGCTTTCAGACTGCACATGGCACTTTGGGAGATGTTAGTGCAGTCACTCTTCTCTTGAAAGTAGTTGATATATGTGGAAAACCCAAAAGACTCTACCCCCAAACTACTGGATCTCATACAACAATTTGGTAATGTGGCAGGATACAAAATCAACGCGCAGAAATCAGTTGCATTCTTATACACCAACAACGAAAAAATAGAAAGGGAAATCAGAGAATCGATTCCATTTACTATAGCACCAAAAACCATAAGATACTTAGGAATAAA